>PNEQ01004953.1:0-22238 GCA_003012365.1 Medauroidea extradentata | reverse complement strand
TTTTAATTTTTCAGTATTATGTACATAAAGTGTAAAATAAAATTCAATGAACAGTTTGTGTATATATGTTCACCATGTTTCTTATAGTACATGAGTGTTGCTTCAATACGAAAATACCTAATTTGTTTATAAACAAAAAAAATTGCTGTTTTATCCGAACAATTCAGAAAACCGAACCGGTTCGTCCCCCGACTAGTTCGGATAAGCGAGGAAGCAGTGTAATAACTAATGTGACAGTGCTATACCAATATATTTTCATACTGCTGAGACTTGCTACTTTGTGCTTACCATGGATGTATGTATGCATAAAAATGTATATTTATGCAATTTGTTATGGATGTCTAATTTTCTGATTATGTTGTGAAAAAAATATATATTGCTTTTTTTCTGGTTTTTATGTATGTGAATATCAATTTCAGGTTGGTGCGTTTGCATAAGAACATTGCCAAGTCATTAGTTCTCTTGGAACCTTTCATTTTTTTAGAATGGAAATTTTATAATGACCACAGTCAAATTTTGCACAAGTGTTTGAGTGCAAACGACCAGGAAAAATTTGGCGTTGATTTTACGACACTGAAGTGGAACGACTACTTCATTGATGTCACTCAGGGCGTTCGTCGGTATCTTCATCATGAAGATCCAAGTACCTTGACTGCAGCACGTCGTAAGGATTTTGTGTGAGTAACGTAAACTACAATGTAGCATTTTATGTAACCATTGTGGGATTTAATTAGTCAAATATTGTGAATGTTATACTCAAATCTAGATGTTGCTATGGAATATTCCTGTAAATATAGCCTAATGCCTTCATTATCCACACCTAATATTTAGACTAACACCTCAGATGTATCCATTTGTAAAGTGACACATGTAGGTACATTCCTAAGACTACCTCAAGAGGTCAAAAATATTATAATTAACTATGATGTATCTATCTGCTGAACAAGAAAAATGTCAGGATGCATTATATTTTAATTTTAACTTAAATTTTTTGTATTGAAATTAAGCCTATAGCTCTACAGTAAAACCTAGATGCATCATTTCCCTTTCCGACGGTTCCCTACATGCATGGTTTATTTTTCTTAATCCCTTCAAAGTTCCTATATAAATTAAGTTAAACTGGTCCGCATGGATCGTTCTTCAAAGGATCATTTTTCACATGTGGATCATTCAAAACGTCTGGTACAGTCACATTAAATTATTATCAATGTCAACAGTTTTTACACCACTGCACAAAATAGTGAAACATTCAGAAGTTGCAACAATATATGGTTATGCTTAGGTTCTTCAGCAACATTACTTTACTTCATTTTTTTTTCCGCGGTTAAGTTTGATGATTTATTCTTATTATTAAGTTTGTGCAACTTAAGTAGATTGGCCGAAGTGACCACATTTCATGTTACTATGAATTAATTTTTGGAGCTGAAGTTGGCTTCTTGATTCCTTTATTATTTTTTTTAATTATGTGACTTAATATGATTTGGCCAACAATACAAGACATAGACATTGAGCAGTAGACTTGAATAATTGAAGTAAAAGATAACTCTGAAAAAAGTATATTCTGTAAAGTGTCTTGGTCAACACAAATTTGCATTAAACTAGTGTTTAATCAGCACGTTACGACTAAACTTTTTTTGTTGAAATTTTTATTTCACACTTGACAGCTGTGTGAGTTATGACTTGAATCTCATTCACATGTATACAATTCATGCAGGTCCAGTCAAGTACAGACATTCAGTGAATCAGAAGGCTCAATTATATTCAGATGAGCAGTATAGAAAAAGTTTAACTCATTCAAAATATTCAGTATCACTATATACAAATAGACAAATATGCATGTACGCTGAATCATGGGTATACTGAATATTCTGGATTTTCTTTTCAGTATGACCTGTGGACACATAAATTGACCTTTGAATAGGCAGTATAATTTCTATGTTCAGAATTACAATATATGAAGTAGGCCTAAAACTTCCTAAATATATGTCTTAATTTACCTTGGTGCCTGAAATAACCCTAGTGGATGGTACATATTAAAATTTGAGGTTATGTGTGCTTTTTCTTGTGTTTACCGACAAAAGGCCACAGCCATTGTTTTCCTGCAAGCATTGTTTTTTCTCGTTGGGCCGCTGAAAAACTGTGGTGAGAGAATTCACTATATATATATATATATATATATATATATATATATATATATATATATATATATATATATATGTAGCCAAAGTGTTTACTACCATCTGAAAACATTCTTACAGAAAACCTACAAAATTGATTTTTGACACTCGGTAACTAAGCACAAAATACTACTTATGCCCATACCTATGCAAAACAAATTTTAAAGACAAATTTTACATCCTGACCTTTTATATTACTAATTATTCCTCAAAGATGCAAGTACCCTAGTACTGTACTTCTGTATGCCACCGGCAGGTAGTCTCTGTCTGGCTCTCTGAAACATGGAGTATCTTATATACCGTATTTGTCTGCATATAGGACGACCCCGTATATAAGACGAGTCATGGTTTTGAAGGTACAAAATCTTGAAAAAAGTAAATTACTAATTTTGAAATTCCTGACAGAAAAATATTTTTTTCCTTTGCCTGAAACATTAAAAAATTAGTTTATATATTTTCAATGCATTTATTACCGGCATATAAACATCATATTAGACACACAAACGAATAACATTGGCTACTACTCCTCTCCGCGCGCCCAAGAGCCAAGGAAATGCACGGCGGCGGCCGGCGATATCTCCATTTGCCGGCAGGTGTGCACGACTTGGCAACGCCGGACAGAGGCACGCCGCGCACTACATGGCAACGCCGGGCAACAACAGCTGCTTGCAAGGTCATCTTATTCCTGTGCGCTGTTGTCCGCCAGCCTAGCACTAGACGGTAAACACATGAATGTGTGGTACGGTATCTAGATCCTCGTTTTTTCCGCCCGAGAGTCTTGTGCTTGCGAGACAAAGGATGAAAGCATGCGGACCTAGATCCTAGTTTTCTCCGCCCGAGAGTTGTAGGCTGGCAAGACAAAGTATCTCGGCACGCGCTCGCATCGATCGCCACTTCGCTGCGAGGAAGTGTCCTTTATTATGATTGACGCTCATCAAAATTTCATACCGTAAATTTTATTAAAATAAACGGGGCACTCGTTTTCATTTCTGACGAAAAACACAATTCCTTGAAACATCATACAACTCCACAGCTTACAACTTAGCTTTCAAACGATTTTTGGCTACCAAAAATTTTTGCACCTCCATATAAGACTAGTAGCAATTTTTGAGGGCCAAAAATATGTAAAAATTGTCGTCTTATATGCCGGCAAATACGGTAGTGCTCTCTCCTCCAATATCCTTCCTCCATTATGTAGACATTTAAATGTTGCAACACTATGCTGAAAATATTATGAAAATAGTCAAAAAAGATTACTGTTGCAATTGCAAACCAAGGACTGCCAAGTTGCATGCTTATCTTTCTTAGTCTTTTTGCTTGAAACGAAATGCTCTTTGGATGTAAAAACACTATTGCTTAGTCATTGAATGCTGCTTAGTTCAAATGAAATTCACAAACAGGGAAGAACTTGTTTTTTTTTTTTTTTTTTTCTGAATAAATTTACCTAATGTGAAACAGTGAACATACATTTATAGTACAAACATGCAGCAAATGCTAAGTGTACAAATATTTTTTAAAAGTATTAGACAATTAAAAAAACATAACTTTAGCAAATGTCACTTGACGCTCACTTTGTTGAACAATTTGTAGGACAGTGCAATTGTTAGAAGATATAAAAAAATTAAGAGAGATCATATAAAGGACATAACATTTAAATTACTTGTTACATGGAACATATTCAGAGCATTGTACAGTGATACCTCTAATACGAAAATGAAGGGACCAAATTTTTAACTTTGTAATAATGTGGTTTTAACACATTTTTGAAAAAAAACTTAGTATTTAAATATTTTGTCAGTCTGTTTATCCCCAAAGTACAAATATTTTTATCACCATCATGTCTCCTTTAGACCAGAGAATTTGATATTATACTGTTTTAAATTTAAGGAAATTATTTCTTAGCATTAAAGTCAGTATTTAATTTCTCATTTCATTCCAAAGGAAAAGAAAACCACTTTGTGTTAATGAGAACTTTGTATTAACAGAGTTCATTTTAAGAAAGTTCCACTGTATTGCATTTTCTGCAGAAACACTCTCCAATTTTTATTTTAAAATGCAAGTACACTAAGTATTTTTATATTCATGCAATTGTAAAACTTCGAATGTCACCAGAAGTGGCTAGTGAAGTCGGATGATGGGTCACTGTCTTGTAAAATGTTTTAAGAATGTTTTGTTCGTAAATATAGTTACAATAAATTTACAGATTCAGTATTCGTGTTTTAATTCCTATTGGTCTCCAGCCTATTTTCCAGAAGTTTTTTGAGACAAATTGTTAAACACAATTCTGTAATTCTTTTGAGATATCTGAGAATTCTCATAAAGCAGTCCAGAGTTGGTTTGTAAATTTGTTCAAATATCTGCTCTAAAATTATGTAGCAAATAGTTATTATATATGTTTATATAGTTTACTGCATCTACATAAAGACACAATTCTGTGTGTTCTCTGGCAGATTTTCATTCATTGTATTTCCGAGTTTAATGTTCATGCCAGCATTTAGTTAAATAGGAAAAATGTAGGTTATTCAGGATAAAATGAGCCCTAAAGATTTAACCTTGAAAAAAATCACTTGTCGTTACTGCATATAAGTCAACATTTACAAGAGTTACCTTATTGCTTGTATGATTGGTAGCGAATCATTGCATGTAGTTCCCTGCGTTTTCCTTTTTGAATGCAACATTAGAGAATGAACATAAAATGTAATAGACCTCTCTGTATTTAATATACTTTAAAATATGTATTTATGATTGTATGGTCATGCCTACCGGCTGTTTAATTTGACCCTATTAGCGCCAGCACAAAGTGACACAACCAGGCCGCTGAACATATAACTGTTTTGTTTACACATTGCCGCTAGCACTCCACGCTATAGATGTAGTTCAAAATTTCACCGACAGGTGGCATCAGAGTTAGGTTTTCGCCACTTCGCCTGCAAGTGAGTTGAGTCATTGAGTGTGTTTGTGCATTGTGTAATAAGTCTGGGTTTCTGATACACATTCAAAAGATGTTTACACTTCATGTAACACTATCACGTTGAGCAGTCCTCGCCTTATTTTCTTGAGGATTTTAGCAGGGTTGGGAGTTTTAAATAGGGCGCTTGTTTTCCTTCTTAGTTAAGCTCGGGCTCCCCCATTCTACTATGGACCCGCCACTCCACTGGCCATGGAGGGGTAAGCCTGGGGAAGGGGGGAGTGTCAGGTTCTGGCGACCGGCGATAGGGGCACTCTGGTCGGCTAGATGAACTGAGTGGGGTACTGGAGGCGCAGTGTTCACTCTTCGGTCGGATGTGAATGTGCTCACTCTTCGGTCGGATGTGAAGGTGCTCACACCTTGGTTTGGAAGTCTTTTGACTTTTACTGTAGACCAGTGTGCAAGGTGGAGGAAAATTTGTTGACGTCGTGATGGGAGCTGAGTAAAAGTCGTTATCCGCCTAGAGTGCGAGAGGATTGAGAAGTAAAACTGGACCACATTGAGTAAATATAACGTCCGTAGGAAAGGCAGGTTATGGAGGCTTGGTAAGATTGATTTGACTACCATTGGCTGTCGTTGATGTCAACATAGCTTGTTCTAAGGAGAGTGTGGATCACTGTTCTCCTGGGTGTTATCAGAGATCTTAAGGGAGGCCCGCATACATAAGGCAACTACACATTTAGTCATTTCTGGGTAACCAAAGACTACTCGCGATAATCGTGAGTTCAAGAGGGATAGGTCCATTTCTAATTGGTCATGGGAAGGAGTTATGAACAAATGAGGCATTGCGAAATATGTGTATTGAATGGGAAGAATGGAAGCATAGGAGAGTGAGCGTCTGCTGTGTGTGTTTCTTGATAATAAGGCAAAAGGGAAATTACCTTTGAGAGAGGCATCAAGCCTTAGGAGAGAGACGTAATTTGGTGCATTGTTTCCGTTGAAATTAACTAACTTTAAATAAATAAAGGGTTTGTAACATTTGTTCAGTTTGTGAATAGAACAGTCTTAAAATTATTAGATTTTCCTTCTCTTGCTCAAGAATGGTAAAAAATAACCTGTCATCACTAATCGCTATAAGCACATATATTAGCTTATATTTATGAGTTGTGGTTTTGGCTGAGCATTAAGGGGGTTTCGAATTGGACGTGGGCCTCAGTGAGTCTTTTGATTAGTGTATGGCTCAACATTATAAAACTACACAATTTTTATAATTCACATAAAACACATCTCCTCAGTGTAGGCTATCTAAGCAACATGTTTTGTACATAATACAACTACCAAAACTAACACATCATCAAATTTAATTTTTCTGATACCCAATCTGTACATGCCATCATCAGTGCCAAATTAAGCAAAACTAACATCACTTTTCTCGTTTCATTGTTTGGCAAAATTAACACATCAAAGTACTACATGTACTCTATACCGCCACGGTTTGCCTGATCTTGACAGCCAGGGTTGCCAACTTATTGGAAGCCAGACGCAGTAACATCACATTTTATAACAGGAATACCTAGTTGCTTCTCTGGTGCAACGATGGTGGCATTCCTAAACAACAAAATGTTTCTCTTACATTGCCGACGAAGAAAATAGTGCGTGCTACAACTAAGTGTTAACATAGAATTCCGTAATATACTTTATTTTAAGTAATGTTATAGTACTCAGCACTAGATGTTTCAACGTTTAATAGTCCCTAAATGGATTTATTTGGCTATCAGTAGAAATCACGCACTCTAATATTTTTCTGTCTACTAGGCCTGGGTGGCCATATTTGCCATCTTGATTTGGGGTTTCGCGCTTGTGCGGTGTGTGGTGTTGCGTGTTTCTGGTTGATTGTAAAATTATTTGTGAATTTCTATAATTTTCCCTATATAATGTCACGAAAGAAAAATCCTCTGTGTAATCACCGGCGGCAGTACGACATAATACGTGTTGCGAAAGATGTGAAGCAGTTGGTGATAAGAGGACAGTTGGAGAGTTGTTCTGTAGTGTTAACAACTGCCTTTTTGCTTGGGATTTCACCGGGAACAGTTACAACACAAGGTAAAAATTATCGCAATCTTTAATACACCATAGTATATGTTAAAGAAAAAATTAATTTGTTCTATGAAAATTGGCTACTCTTATTTTAAGGTTTTTTATGTTTGTTTACAAGTCGGAGAGAGGAGCGTGTGTATGCAGCAAAATTAATTATGTATTGGTCACTAGTTTTAATAAAGTTATTTATTGTATACAAATGTTCTTGATGTTAGTCAAATGAGCTTTCTTTCACCGTTGGTCTACAATTCATTTGTTGTTCATACATTTTGACCTAGGCAGGTTAGACCTACATATCTAGGCTTGCATTAACCTTCAAGTAAATTATTGTACGACTGGAGTACCGTTTTCAGACGGACAGAATAGTAAATTGTTAATTTTAGCATAATATTTTTAAGTAGGTTATGCCATGTAGATTTTTGAAGTTTGACTGTGTGAAACCTTGAGTCGTTAGAAATAGATCTGTATTTTTCTTAGGCCTAACTGATTAGTAGATCCTACAGCAATTCTAGCAATTCTCATACAGGTAAAACTTAAGACATGATTAGTTTTGTTGATAATTATCTTCAGAATGAATTATGTTTTAGACATCATGGGATATAAGTTCTATTGTTCCACTCTTAGTTATCATTACAGAACCTGTGTTGTTACATACAAAATGTTAGATCATTACCTGTTAGCTTGTGATCATTACCTGTTAGCTTGTACAATTCCCCAGAACTTTTCGCCTTGGAGTTTGTTTGTTTAAGCAGATTGAAGTAGCCTGCCTGTGTTCAGAAATTCTGTTTCAAAGATCTTTGTGAAGGTTTTCATCTGCACTTATTTTATACAATTTCTCATTCTAAAATTAGTTTTGTTTATACGGCACAGCATGTGAGGGTTTGATTATGTAATGAAAAAAAATCAGTTTTTTGCTGTGCAGATTACAAGAAGTGTGATATTGGCAATGTATAATCAAAATTGTTCAGGATAATTTATAGGCCTTACCTTTAAAAAGTTCGATCAGGTCATTAATTACCTTCAAGTGTACACGATACACAAAACCACCCTCACTTGTACAGTGATTTACGCTTTACAAGGGAACAGCAAAAAATTATTGTCGAATACGAAAAAAATGTAAAAAATAACTAAGGTTATAATGTAAAACCTGTGATTGGCACCAAAGAAAAACAATGTAAATTACAGGACAGCGTTAGAAATCAGGGGTTGCTAATAAGTGTTTCTCACTGTTTAAGATTTCAACAAGATTACTGAGCACACAATGTAAATCAGCCTTTTTAACTTACACTACCAATTTCTGTTCTATAACAATTTGTTCCAGAAGCATTATTCCCAGACTTTGCACATGTTTATGCTCGTACATTACAATTTTTGTGGTAACCGTGGGCTGCAGATTTTATATATTAACAAACTTTTTAGGGTGTTGCATTTTTCCACACAGGAAAACGTCTTACTTTGGACAGTATCCACTCAACAGTAATAGAAGGTAGAGGAACAGGGTTCACTGGAAGCAGGATGACATTGTGTCACATACTTAAGGATTTGGGATTTTCATGGCTATATTCTAACGACATGAGAGCCTTGCTGGAAGAGCAAAATATAGCTGCCCGCAGAATTTTATGTCTTAAGATAGTATGTGATCTTTAATACTAGAACTCCCAAGGTGGTCATTTTGACCTTTTCGACTTTATTTTTTGCTATACATTCTATAAATTTTACATCCGAGTGTTGCAATTTTATGACTTTTCCTAGTTATCCATTTTGTGCTCAATCTATAAATTTTGCAATAATAACTTATGTTTTTAACAGTTATATTTAGTATTATACCTAGAATTACCACAGCGGTCATTTTGGCCGTTCGTTAATATGGTCGGATTACGATGATGTAAACTGACATACTTTCGCACAACACACTCAAGTGTGTACTATGTTTGTCAGTATTGTTTATACTGGACAGTAGTGACTTGTGTGTGTAAGAGAGAGAGAAGCATTAGAATACTGTGAAAAAATAACAAAAAATATGTTTGACATTTCGCTTTGTGTTCTTACATGCGCATGTAAATAAATGTAATGCTAATGATTTGGAAGTTCATGCCTTGTAATTTAAATATTTGTTTTAGTAGCACTGGGTATAATTTTTTGTATATAATATGTGGGAGTTGGTACTAAAGGTTCTTATGCTGTTGATGTTGTAGCCCTGTAGTGGCAATGTTGGATATCAAGTCCACGAGTCATTGTTGTTACTCAGTACCGCTGTGTGTGTCATCATGAAGAAGACAAACCACTATTTTAGTAGTCTGGAATAGCTTTTCGATGGCGTAGCAAAAGGGTGTGAATTGCGTAGTGATACTGCAGTATTATTATGGCGCTACGTAAACTTACATGCAGTATTATTATGGCGCTACGTAAACTTACAGCGGAACAAGCCTTGAAATATTTTCAAGAACTTTCTGAGAATGTCTCTGAAGGGGGTTGATGTTTGAAAGTGATGACGATTATGTTCCACAAAATGGTGACTCTACTGAAAGTGAAGACTTTAATGAACCAGAAGACTTTGTAAATGAGGAATCTTTAACTGTTGAGGCTAGTGTACTTGGAAATGTTGCTGGTACGTAAAATATTAGTACGTAATATTTTCGGTAATTACTTCATGAACAAACGTATCTCATAAAATTGTCTTACGCAATCATGTCCCTTTGTATGCTATGGGCGGATAGACTAATAAAGTAAGCTGCACACACAACCAAAATATCGCAGTGTAGTAGAGATGCAAAGAAAATTCAAGTAACAAAGCCGCCATGTTATGATTTTATGTGACAACTAAGATGAGAGCATGGGATGGGTAAACTATTGTATTTAGGGATTGATAAAGGGGGGAGGGATATTAGTGCAGATATTTTTGTCAGAAATAAATTCTCCCTAAGGAAAAATATTCACGTCTTTGTTCTCAGTCTGTTTGGAATAAATATGAACAACAGCTCTCATTGTTATATATTTATGTATATGCATATGTAAGCATGACTTTCTTCTACAGAATATATATTTGTATTGCAGGCACTGTAGTGGCTCCCATCACTGCTCAAGAGGAATCGCTAAGCATCACAGAATTATCTGTTCCGGTATATTTGTCGACACATGCCACAGGAAGTACAACAAGGGTAGGACGAAGCAGAGGATGCGGCAGAGGACGAGGCGTAAGACATAAACTACCAGATCAAACAGATAACGAAGTTCACGCTTCTTCTGGAAATATTTTAGCTCATGCAGGCGCAGCATCTGTAATTGGAGGCTGCACACCCCAGAAAACTGTGCCAGTAGTTAGTACTTCATTGTGCAGTGCGACTGGATTGCAATGGACTGCTGTGAGTGCAGATAACTGTGTTGTGGGCAGGGTGGGTCTGCAAAACATATTACGTGAAAGGCCAGGACCTTCCCATAGTGCAAAGTACAGTGTTAACATTGAGAATGTAGCAAGCACATTTAGGCTCTTTATTGATATACCAATGTTGCAACATTTAAAAAAATGCACTGAAATAGAGACACGGAATAAGCTGCAGGATTTATCGTGGTGTTTGAGTCTAGAAGAGTTGGAGGCTTTCATTGGTCTGTTGTACCTCCGTGGTGTGTGTGAAGCAAAAGGACTTCCTCTCGCTAGTCTCTGGTCAGCCAAATGGAGTATTTACTTTTATAGTGACACAATGTCCCGAAACAGATTTCAGGAGATATTGAGGTTCATTCGCTTTGACATAAAATCTTCAAGGCCAGAACATCTAGAGCAAGACAAGTTTGCGCTTGCATCTGAGATATGGAATCAATTTATCAGCGACTGCAAATCCAACTTCAAGCCAGGTGCTAATATTACTTTTGACGAACACCTTTTCCCAACGAAGGCCAAATGCAGTTTCACTCGGTACATGTCCAGCAAGCCTGATAGATTTGGCATAAAATTTTGGTTTGCTGATGATGTTGATAAAAAGTACATATTGAATGGATTTCATTATTTAGGGAAAGATGAGAAACGACCTTACAGGGAACATAGTTATTCGACTGGTTGATCTGTATCTCGACACTGGGCGGAATATTACCATGGACAAATTCTTCACTTCTGTCAGTTTGGCAGAAAAATTGATGGCTAGGGTTACAACTGTTGTGGGTACAATGAACAGAGCTAGAAAAGACATTCCAACTGAAGTCAAGAATGCACGTCTTCCATTGCAGGATTCATTCGTATTGAAGCATAATGACTGTACACTTACTGTTTACCAGGGTAAGTTAAATAAGAACGTACTTAACCTGAATACTATATATCCAACTGTCACTATAGGTGGGGACAAGAAACGACTTCCAGAAACAGTAAGTTACTACAACTCTACCAAATTTGGTGTTGATAGAGCAGATCAAATGGCCAGACGATATTCCACAAAAGCAGCATCACGATGCTGGCCACTCCTAGTTTTCTACAACATTCTTGACTTTGCTGGCATCAATTCCTGGATATTGTTCAAAGAAGTTACAGGTTCTAGTATCAGCCGCAGAGATTTCATCATAAAGCTAGCAGAACAACTTCAAGATGGTCATCTAGGAAATCGTCAAGAAGCAAAGACAGAGGAAGGCAACAATCAAGACGCAGTTCCACACGAAAACCGCAAACGCCATCAGTGCCAAATTTCGAAGTGCAATGGAAACAAAACTACTGAAGTTTGTACAGTGTGCTTGACGTATGTTTGTGGTAAATGCACAGGCAAAGTTGTAAAAAAATCTGTGGGCCTAGTTTGCAAAGGAAAAACAAACAATTGAAATGAGAGAAATTTCTCTCGAAATGTAAGCGTTTTGCATATTTCAAAATATTTATAAATACATGTATGTGTTTTATACAGACTGAAAAGAATACAAAAAAAATAGTTTTTATTTGCAGGACAGTAAAATGTATTTCTATTGATAAAATAAATGTTAGTTGTAAGGTGACAAATGTAATGTTTTGTTTTTGTACTAGAAAAAAAAATTATTGAATTGTTTACAGTTATTAAAATCTAAAATGTAAAAATAATTATAAATATTACATGCTATCGTAATATGTGTACACTAGACCCCCGATTTTACGAATACTCACGGTTCCTCTTATCACATTCGTAAAATCGCTACCTTCGTAAATTCGATAGCGGCTTATTTTTGGCCCCCCCCCCCTTACCTTAATAGAAAATTTAAAATTGCATTTTTTCTGCAAAGTGACTCTAGGCCCCGACTTCCGTAGCATTTTGCGGGAAATTAATTAACGTAATAATGTAAACATAAATTGATATCAGTAGCCAGACGTCACACTGTTGACCGACCCTTGTCCCCAAAAAATGAGAAAATCGAGATTCCGAGTGTCTTCTCTCGAGCGAATAGACCGACTTCCGTAGCATTTAACGAAAAAATAGCGCAAGTGATAGTTGAAATATAAATTTATATCAATAGGCAGACGTCTTACGATCAAAAACACCGCTAAACAATAGATATGATCTCCCTTTGACCTAAAAAAAAAAAAGAGGAAACTGAGCTGTCGAGTGCCTTCTCAAGAGCGAATAGCCCGATTTGCGTAGCGTTTAGTGGAAAAAAAGTAGGCATTCCTTACTAGTAAAATGCCCTTGTAAATTATTCACCAAAGAAAGAAGGAATAAGCGGACGTATTTATTCATTGCACAGTTTTATATAACTTAACGTAAAAACATTCCCTTGGCGTTGTTGATGAATTGTACGAGAACGTAGATACTAGTAGCGTGCAGAGCAGACAGATAGCGCAACTGTACGAACGTTCACAAGATGGCAGATAGATAGCGGCACCGTAGCATATACAGACGTTCCAAAAACGCCATTTTGTGACGTTCTTACCTAAAATTGTCAAGAATTACATGTATAAGTGATTGAAAATAATCACTTTCACAGTCAGTATATGCGGTAAAAATAAATTAGGAGTTCTGTGATTACGTAATAACACGAACGTCTATTTATTTTTCAAGTTCGACATAGCCGGAGACAAATGTTTCTATACTTGGTAAATAGGTAGCGCTATTATCGTGCTCACTTGTGAAACGCATGTTTTACAACACGCAGTAATGTATTGTTTAAGCAAATTATGCGCCAAGTTAATTGTTTTAAGTACGTGTGGTGTCAACGCAATAAAGAAAAATATCACGCTATTATTTATAGGGTTCGTGTAAAAAAGTAAACTCATTAGGCGCGAGACGAGAGAGATATAAGACGTCGTGAAACCGCCTAGAAGGAGGCTGTACTATAGTTAAATGAGCATATGCGCATGCGCTGGAACTTTGCGTCTATAGTATGACCTCAATATAGATTCTATTACGTGGTAGTTGGAGACAGGCCGGCCGGCTTGACACATGCGGCGGCGGCGGCGCGCGGTTTTCAAACTGTCACTGCAGCATTTTTTAACGGATTTTCGCTATTTTGGTTTTATTTTTAATATTGTGACTTACCAAGTAATAACTGCAACTCTACAATTCATATTTTAATGCCGTGAATTAGATACAGTATGTTTTATTCATTGTCAACTTAATTCCTTACAATTTTTTTTGTCATATAATTTTGTTATTTTTTTAGGGTTCCTGAGATTGTATTCGTAGAATCGCTACCTTCGTTAAATCCAGGGTTCGTAAAATCGGGGGTCTAGTGTACCTTGATACAAGAAATACTATGCAAAAATATACATTTAAAATTAATGTTGTACAGTGCAGTCAAATTGATTCCTCTTGGGAGTTTAAGGTGGGTAACAAATGCTAGGAGTTCTATTGTTAAAGAACAATGATCGTTGTCTGTTTGTTTACAAGGTACTACTTTCATTCACCTGTGAATATCAGGCAAACTCTGGCGGTATAGACTATACAGAACTTCTACAATTCACTTAAGTCACTTCTCTCATTGCTAATACAGGGTGTCCACCGACAGGAAAAACCTGGAAAACAGGGAAAAGTCAGGGAATTTCATCTTCCAGGGAAAAGTCAGGGAAATATCAGGGAATTTTCATTTGGGTCAGGGAAAAATGATACAAAACAGCCCAGAATAAACATTTTTGTAGTACTGAATAATTAAATTATGATAATTTAGTTATCGCAGTAAATCAATTTTTGAGCGTCTCTGATTACATTCACTGCTGGGAAACCTGATTTTATTTTTTGATATAAAATAGTTTTTTTAATTTTATTCAACATATTGAGTCACTTAGTATGTAGTCTGTGATTCAGATGGATGTATCCAATTCTTTTAATGTTGTTCCAATAAATCTATTTATTTCAAATGTGCTGTGTTGATGTAAAATTATGGAATCAAAGATACCAGTTCGACCAAGAAATTACGGCAGCTTGTAACATTTTGGGTCTTGAGCACCAATGAGGGTGAAAGAAGTTGGGAATAACCCGGATTAAGATTGGTATTAACCAGGATTAAGATAAGAAATATCCTTGAGAAATCTCACCTAAGTCCCAGCACTATTTTCACAAGCAGAATACAGGAGTGACCAGTTACTGTGAAGTGATCACACTAGCCATTTGGCCGATGCAGGCCTTAAAAAGTACCAGTTTTGCCGATAATAGGTCAGGGAAAATTAACAGATATTACCTGGAAAACAGGGAAAAGTCAGGGAATTCCAAAACTGAATATCAGTGGACACCCTGTAATATGCCTTCATGTACAGTATTACATTATTCTGAAGTACGATCTGCTCATGCCAGTTTCTTTCTTATCTCTCTAGGGGATTGTGGGAGAGAAGTATTTGTCTTTCTCTCTTCTTGATTTATCTTATTCTGTTTTGCAATCCCTTACACTGCTGATCAGATATGTTACGTTCATCCCATCCAGACCAGCTAACCTCTTCCCCCTCACCGATCTCTAAGGCATACTGCACTTCACCTGTGGCGCTGCTATTCACATCCCTGTTAGCATTGCACTAGAGGTTGGAGACAATTCACTATATTTCCTGACTGGAACATAAGAATTGTAGGAAGGTTTCTCTCTACCACATTCTGCCCTGTCATAAACTCTCTTTCCGACCTGCCTTCCTACTGTACCATTTCTGTATCTGATGCTCTCTTTTACTTAACCATTCATACACTCCCTTTTGTACCTTTGGTTGGAGTTTTTTATGAGTCATTAGCAAGCTGGTCCTTACTAGGCAGTTGTTTAAACAATTTAGATTTTCATGTGCAATATGGTGTTTATTTTAGCAATTTTGTGCTCAAAATGTTAAATGTACTACTGGTATAGTGGGTAAAATTTTTCAGAGAAAATTAGTTTTGGTAAAGTTAGCAAAAAATCTGAGATAAAATATAATAATTAATGTATAGCCATAAAAATTGTAGTAATTACTGAAATGAAAACGTTTTCCACATAACATAACGGTTGTGCCTTGTTAGAAGTTACAACAGTTTTTTCTTTATCATAAATTGAATCCGATTCTGCAGGTTCTCTTGCTTGCGAAGCAGACAATGACACTTTCTTTATCTATCTCACAGCTGTAATGAATATGCAATAGTGCAAGTCTAGTCAGTCTGTTTTAGAGAGCCATACTTAAAAGAAATTTTTTTGACATCAACTTGACTAGAAGAGGAAGTTGGTAACAACGCTGACAGGTTGTGAAGCTGTTAAGTTTATCCAAAAACAGTTGTTTTAAATCTTCTACAAGGTACTTCAGAATGGGGATGAGTACAGCTCTTAGGTAGTATTCAACAGGGTTAGTTGATGGGTAGTTTTGTCTGTGTGTTTGCCTTTTCACAAGTTGGGGTATCGTTAAATCTACACCGAACTTCTGAACAAGACAATCAGCTTCGTTGAAAAGTTGAGCAAACTGCTCTTCACACTGCGTACATGTTGTATTTAGGACAAAAAGAGTATCTGCCAGAATATCTTGGGCAAGCTTAAGGTCTATGCAAGTCTTCAGATATAGTCTACACAAAGCAAGTGTCTCCCAGCACTTCAGATAAGCAGATTACTGTGACAATAAAAATTCACTCTCACGAAGTACAGTCAGTACAGTCGTTGCCTTCACAGCACTTTCAGCATCTTTCCAAGATGTGACACACTTGAAAGTCTGACCTACTTTCAGAAATGAAGTTCGGAACTGCAAAACACCATTGTGCCTCTCGATCCAACAAGTTTCACACAGTCCAGAGAGTTGGTGACATAAAACCTTCTTGAGTAAAGTGGATGCAGTGAAGAACGAAATTATCACTTTCATTGTTGCAATAGTGTTTCGAACCCCTTGAACACTGGAAGATTTAGATATGGCCAAATTAAGAGCATGATTGTGGCATGAGCAGTGAACAGCAGTCACAGCTTCTCGCCTAACTTCAGCCACAGCACCACATATTTCTGACACCATTACACAATGGCACAATGGCTTGGTCAAGACAGTGATGCTTTAGAACAGAAAGTACTACTTCCCTATGTACTTCATCTTCGTCCTCACTGTTCACAAATTGTTGAACATTCATAAATTGTAAAAATCTTTGTGCACTGAACCTTTGTGAACGTACCTCAAAATAAATGTTAACTTCGACTCGTGTGAAGCATCAGTAGTTTCGTTGAACATGATGCTATAAAATTTGCAATATTGCACAAGTTTGATAGTTGGTGAAGTAATCTCTTCCGCACAACATCCAATCAACTCATTCTGCTTGGTTTTGCTGATGAATGTTGCTCTGGATGATGCTGTTTGTAGATGGTCTAGGAGTTTATTGTCACCACACTGGATACAGTATTGAAGAATGGCGCGGAAGTTCTTTCATTTGCAGTAATACTCTCTGTTAGTAAATGGTCATCGTGATGTCCTCTGAACGCAATGTTTTACCTTCCAAGAAAGAAAATGGTGTCAATTAATGGGTAATAATCTGAGACAGTTTTCTTCAATTTGTTTGAGACTGTGATTGTGATCTGATATGCCACATTTTTCTCAAGATCTTCCACACATTGGAGGAATTGCTTTCCAGTCTCAACAGTCAAAATGTGGTATTCATTTCTTTTGTGGGACTCCAGAACGCCGTCCTTTCCTAAGATTTTGGCAAAGTTCTTACGAGACTGAATCACTAGCATTTTTAGTGGAACAGTTTTACGGAAGCCACCTACTTTGTCTGTGGTAAACAAAGAGAAAATCTGCAGTAATAACCTTTTTGGACATCAGAAAATACAAGCCAGGGATTGTTGTCAAGGGGTTTCTGCCCTGCATACCTTCTCTCTTGTTTGCCCATTTTATTGTGCTCAGAGAAAGGAAAAATATAATTTTTGCAGTGTGACTGTATCAAGCCATCTAGAATAGGAATCACTGATGATCAAGTAACTCGTTCACCCAATGGTTAAGTAGAAGTTGTCTTTTGGTAAAGTCATCAATTTTAAGACCGGTGTAATTGCCAGTACCATAGTTTACCATGCCAGCTTCTACTTTGCTGCTTGTAGGTACAGACATACAACAAACAGATTCACAAAAACATCCACCAGCAACAGGATTTGAAGTTGGGCAGTAGTCAGAAATATCAGTGCCTTCGACTTGACTATTAGATGAAATAAAATGCTCTGTAGATACATCTGATAGCTTTAGAGGGTTGGTAGCTTCAGCATCGTCAACGAAGCATTTATATCTTGTATCCAATTCTGATGGTAGGACCGATGGACCGGATGGTTTCTTAGGCTTAGGGGGCCCAAAAAACTATTGATAGTTTTCCGGGTGTCTCGGTTGCGTATTCTCGGTTTGCCTCTCCGCTCCAAGCCGTGGCAGTCTAGCGGCCAAAGGGCTTGCCTTTAACAAAGGCTATCAGATTTCAATGCCCAGCCGAGTCATGCTGAAGATATCACTGGATGGTGGGTTTTCTCAGGTCCCCTGTCCAATGCTTCATTTGTGAGATAAAGCGACATTAAGAACTTACTTTTTCTAAAAATAACAATGGGTCGTATTGGACCATAACTTAAAAACTGTACAAGATAGAGAAATTATGTACAGGGATAGCTCATTTAGAATTTCATTGTGGAAATGTTCTACGCCTTAGCATTTTTTCTGCCTGATGCTTAGTTTGGGAGTTACAATGAAAAATTATTGTAATTGTCTCTCAACCCATTTATTCAGTAGTCAATTATTCATTCTTGATAGGGGGAGATGGTTTACCCTCGATATACTCGATTCTGTGATAATTCGTGGCGCAATCTATTGGGAGGTTACTTTATATAAACTATCTGTATTGAATACTATATTACAAATAAAAAGACTTACCATAACGTCTTGTTGACAAATAAGTTAGCATGAAATTATTCTGATCAGACGCAGACACGTGTAATGAGTAACCAACACCTGCACCACTCTCACTGATCACTGTCCTATCACCTAGTATACAGTAGGTTGCTGATGAGAAGGCAAGGCAGAGGGACAAGGCAGAGCTGCGGGAGGTGGTTGTAGCCGCACAACCTCCCTCACCTTCCATAAAGGGATAGCCAAGCTTATAGTCATTCTAAAAGTAGTAACTCAGTCGCCACCCCCTTCTGGCATTCCAAGCCTCGCCTTTCCCTTGAGCTCAGGACATCAACATGAAAGAAAGATCCCCAGTAAAAATTTTCGTCCGTGTTTTCATATGTTGCACTTAGATTGCCTAGCAGAATTGATTAAATTTATCATAAGTCTGCTTACAATGGTTGTTACTGCGTGTAAATGTGATACACAGCTACCAATGTTTCGGTTTCATGTTTGAGTAAGACAGTGTGCGGTATGTATGTATGTATTTGGCCACATTATCAATTTTGCTCCTTTGGGGAGGGGGGCCAACGCCCCTATCGCTCCCCCTTGGATCCGTGCCTGCTCTTAAGGCCTCCCTATAATCAGTATCAGAGTCAAAGCATTTATGCAGCAACTGTTTGACTACATGTACCCCATTCTCTGCGAAGCCATTTCTTTGGTGATACTGTGGACTACTAAACAGTAGCTCAAATCTGTTCTTTGCAAAATTCCCAAATTCGTGTGAGGTAAAAGGTATATTAGCAACTACTAGTATTTGAGGATCTCAGTGTACAGAAAAAATGGACCTGCAAGCATCAATTACATTTTCTGCACTTTTCCTTTGCAGTGTGACTGTATCAAGCTATCTAGAATAGGAATCGCTGATTATCAAGTAACTCGTTCAGCCAAAATCCAAAATCCCCACAGACATGCTCGTATGGGAGTTTCTTGTGACAGATACTCATGCTGCCTATTTCTTGGTGCATACTTTTCACAACTCACAATGTTCAACATACCTATCTACCTTTCTGGCCCATCCTGGCCAATACAAAGTACTACTTGCTCTTGCAAGTGACCTTTCTACTTCACAGTGACCCTCATGCACCAGACCTAACATTTCCTGCCTCATTTTTGCAGGAACAGTTTCTATGTCTTTATAAAATAACAAATTTTACTCCACAAAAATCTTATTCCTGAGTGGTCAATAGGCACTTAACTCTTTTGTCGACCCTCTTTTTATGTTCTGGCCAACTTAGTGCATAGAATTGTTTTAAAAGTTGATGTTCTGGGTCCTGACTCATACTGAACTCTCTTGTTTGGTGTGACTGCCAGACTTGTAAGACACGCTGTACCATTTTCAACATTTCAATATCATCCTGTACCGTATTATTTATGTATGAACGAGATAATAGGTCCGTGAAATACATTTCTTTACTTGGCAAATATGACACTGATAGATCATTTGGCAGAATTTTTAGCCCAAGACTTTTTAACTGTATGGACCCTAACTTACCTATTAGTTTATTCATGAAGGGAACAAGGGGTTTGTTATCAGTTACATCTCATACTATAGTCAATCACCCACTCATGTAATTTTGTTACTCCATAGACAATGGATAACATCTATTTTTCATTTTGAGCCCAATTACTTTTGGTTTCAGTCAATTTTCTGACAGAAAAAGCTACTGACTGTCCCTCTTGTAATAAGCAGGCCTCTAAACCTGCCTGGGATGCATCATATTGCAGTGTGATAGGTAGTTTTGGATCAAAACTCCTGAAGCATGGTACATTAGCCACAAACTCTTTTAACTGACTTCAGAGTTCTATAATGGCATGGTAGCCACTGCCATGTTACGTCAGACTTCCTCAGGGCCTGCAATGGCTGCTCTATTTCAGACATTTTCTTTACTAATGGCCTCACATAGTTAAAAATTACATAAATGCAATGCAACTCTTTAAGGTTTTTTGGGTGGTTCTATTTTCCCTCACCCCTATTTCCCTTGCTTTTATAAATACTGCTTGAACTGTTTCATTAGGTTCCTCCTCTGTTGTTCCATAACAAATATCATCTATGTAGGCTGTACAATTTGGGATATATTCATCTATTATCTCGTGAAAAACTTTTAGTGCTGGAACTGGCCCATACAGCATTCGTGTGTACTTGTATATACCACATGTAGTGGAGAACATAATACAGTTCATGGTATGTTTCCTAAGATTGATTCGAGAAAAACCTTCTTTAAAGCAAAAAACTTCACAAACATTTTTGAAATTTGTCCTGGATATCTTGCATTTTTTTATTAGGCTACGTGTTACTTTTTGAAGATTACCTTATTAAGATTTAAAGGACCCGAACATATCCTTACATTACCATTTGGCTTATGTACAAATGAAGCCTTCAGGGTTAGGGCCTGTAATCTTAACAGTTACTCCCTAGTTGTGTAACCTTTCTAGTTCCTGTTTTTAAACCCCAACCTTGACTCAGCAATTCTACTTGAGGGATGTTTAAACCTAGGTGCATTTGTTTCAACATTAATTTCATGCCCGTTTGGAAATGTACCTAGCCCAGTAAATAGGTTGGAATGAATGTCAATTAAATCCTGTGCTAATATATATATAATGTACTCCTTGGACATACCCAAGCTCAATGCACCCCGACAGGCACAATAGAGGGTCTGCCTTGCAATCAACAAGGTAAAAGTCTAGATATGCATCCTTACCACTTGCAGTGCAGTGTAGGGTCACCATTCCCTCAGGCTGAATTTGTTTTCCTGCCCTATATGGTTCTAGACTTGTATTGGTTTTCCTTACCTTCAACTGCTGGTTTGGTTTATCTTCTTGAAAGTAGTGCAAGCCATTACATTTACCTCTGATCCAGTATCCAGTTTAATAACTACTGATTTACCTTCAACCAGAACCATTATTTTCCATTGTAACTTATTGACCTGAATCTTGTTACAAGACTGTAATAAAGATTTGGTTATTTAAAATTTTAAACATGATGTAACTAGAAACTATCACTGTCATCAGTATCTTGGTTCACCTGCATTGACCTAACGTACTTTGTTCTACAACTTGAAGCAACATAATTTGATATTCCACACTTATTGCACTTCTTCCCCGAAGTTGGGCACTCTCCCTTCTTCTATACCTCGTACTGCACCGGGAACATTGCATGAAGCCTTCTTTGTAGCTTGCTGGCAACTGTTTGCCATGTGTCACTTTGTGTATTAGTACTTGATTGATGGACTTGGAGTTTCCAGTTTTTGGCTTGAGTGCATCCACACATAACCCTTTCTTTCCTACGTTAGGAGATAATGCAGCACTATAGGTCATTCGGGATAAAGTGAGCACTAAAGATTTAACCTTTGAAAAAAATCACTAGTCATTACTGCATATTAGTCACCATTAGCAATAGTTACTTTACTGCTTGTATGGTTGGTAGCGATTCGTCGCATGTAGTTCCGTGTATTTTCCTATTTGAATACAACATTATTGAAAGAACGTCAGATGAACTCGACCTCTCTGTATTTAATATACTTCAAAATATTTATTTATGATCTTATTGACATTTCTACTTACAGTACAATTAGACTCGATTGGCGTCAAGATAATGTGATGCTGTCGTCGACCTCACGTCATCATGCTCGTTACAGCTTGCTCCGCGCTTCAGTCAGTTCAAAGTTCCACCGACAGGTGGCATCAGAGGTAGGTTCTCGCCGTTTTTTCGCCGCCCCGCCATTTGCATAATTTGCGTGTGTATAAATATATTGTCTCTGCGTGTGTTTGTCCGACGTCCGTTGTGCGT
>PNEQ01004951.1:4690-47958 GCA_003012365.1 Medauroidea extradentata | reverse complement strand
CATCCCTTAATATCAAATGGTTCCCGTCAAATTCAATAAAAACCATACTTGCAACCCCATCTTCACAGGGGTTTCCTGCCCTTAGGAGTGGTTTCCAGGCATTCGTTGCCAGACATTTTCTAACTGTTATTTTGCAAGGAACATCCTGTCACAGTTTGTCGCAGAGCTGATGACTCACCCTGTATACACACACACACACATATATATATATATATATATATATATATATATATATATATATATATATATATATAGAACGCTACAATTAATGTACGAGAAACTATTTTGTCCATACAAACTTTAACGTTGGTGTGGTAAATTTTCAAAAAATTTTGTAGTATACTAATTTTACACAGGCCGCGAGAATATGGGACTCATATAGAAGCGGCAAGGTCTCGTGGAAACGAGCCATCTTTAGCATTCGACTGTAGTAGTTAAAAAAAAAACATTATGTAAAGCCAGACGTAATTGTGGCTGGACCAAAAAAGGAATTCTGAGTCTCCCGTCTTCAAGTCTACTGCGTCACTACTTTGCTCGCCTGAATAAATATTTGCGTAATACTAGAAAACCGAGCTCCTCTTTGCGTTCCAGGAGTTCATTTGAAAGCAGAAGATTAAGATGTTTACTCCTTCGAGAAACACATCGTTATGCACATCGGTGTAGGGTATTCAAGATAATTTGATCACTTTTGAAGCTATAACATTACTATTCCTATTAGCAAATTCGTAAATTTTCAACGTTTTTAACATGCACTCAGACTAGTAAGAAGACCTAATGAATATAGAGTACACATGTCATAGTACTGAAATTGACGATTAACTCTGAAGAAGAACATTTCCCCGCGAACAGCCACAGACTGAAGAGAGAGACCAAGAAATCTGTACCGTTGAAGAAGTAGGGCGGGTTTTCGCTCGTCAGATTGTAGTTACGTGCCGTTGAGAGGGATCTTGGGAAACGTGGACCCGCCTTTAAAGCCGCAGATTTGGTTCGTGGAGTACGTGAGCAGTTTTCACCTGCCCCTGGAGGCGACTGGTGAGGAGTGGCTGCTTCCCTCGAGGACTGCCCTGCCGACCCCTGCAGCAGCCCGAGAAAGTCATCCAGCCGCGGGGACAAGTGTATCTGGTAGGGTCAGAGGCCCGCGCCGTGCAGACATGCGGAAACTACGACTAGAAGATAAATGAAGGCTCGTACTATACAACATAATGTTCTGTATAGGCTCGGCGAAATTGTGTTACGTCTATCAGTGACTGATCTAGTAACCCTACACTAAGTGAAGTAAGGTGAAGATATTTTGATCAGCACTTAATATCTAGGACTTTATAGATGGTGTGGGGTGACAGTCTGGAGCAGCGCCGGAATAAAGGAGACGGGGAAACGGGAAATTCTCGAGAAAATCCGCTGACCAGCGGCATCGTCCGGCACAATTCCTTCATATTAAAATCCGGGGACCAATACCGCTGGGAATCGAATGCGGATCCCTTTGGAAGGAGGCGCCAAACATCACCCCCCCCCCTTTTAAACTAAGAAAAAGAATTTGTTTTAGTTACCATGCTTATGTTAAAATAGTGAAAGCAGTCCAGTTTGGCTGTTGTTACTATAACATGGTTCCTGTGACAATATATTCTATAGAAGTAACAATAACTTCTGAAGAAAAAAAGTAGTTTCGTGCTCCTTCTACAAAACAAAACAAAAAAAAAATTGTAGGAGTAATCCAAATACGTAGGGCCAAACTGGATTGCTATCACTACTTCAACAGAAGCATTGCACATACTACAGTTTTTTTTTTCTCTCATTTTCTGTAAAACTGATTAGATGAGCCCTTTATTTGTCTCGGATGGTGTTTAACTTTATGTACATTTTTAAATCGGCATTTGGTAATGTACGGTCAGAGATATGAGTGAGCTAGAGAAGAATGTGCATACAAATGATATAGCTTACACGGTCGCAAAATAACGTATATATATTTTATTTAAATTCATCTGTCTTCCCCTCCGTAAGACCTGTGTTCGGACACCAATTATGATATATTTGTACATTCCTTTACAAACAAACCCGACGTTCAGTTGAACATACATAAGTTTTGTGAGTTTTAAAACTAACATAAACTAACACGACTTTAGTGGAGGGGGACAGGATGGTTGTAGGCCTGCGCAGATCTGTATGACTCTAGTACGAGCCTTCCATTAGGCACTGATCGTGGAAACGACGGACAGCCACACGTTGGTTTCCTCGTCGCCACCTGCCCGGTAGGCCCGGTCCGATCAATCAGTCAGTCCGGAGCGGCATTTCTAGCACTCTGACTTACGCTGAGGGATTATATCACTGCCTACTGGCAATTTGTCGTTACACCACGAGGGTTGGAAGCACGTTAAATATGTAGCTAGTGTATGTGCTCGCTGGAAACCGTGTGTCAAATATGGGGCATAGCAATCTTAATTCGAATCACTGAAAGTTTATTGATTGCCAGTTCGTTTTTATTGATTACGAATGTAGCGGATCAAAAAATTTAATCGACTAAAATTAACTGATTTATCAAGGTATGTGCACGTGTTATAGTTTATAAAGCAGACAGTCCAAAATTGAGCCAGCAAATGTTAATTTATTACTTGTATTTTTTCACTGTTTTGCTTGATGAAAACTTCTCTCTGGGAAACAAGTAAAATAACACTGTTTATTTCCGAATAATATTATTGATGCGCATTCAGATTTAGCGGCTTCCGACACTAGGAGTGGTTTTTGCAACTACAGTATGTTGTCAAAATTAACTAAAAAATAAAAATTTAACACCCTATTGGCATCGTATTTTTTTTCTAAGTAATTTATATTTTGTAGGGCAAAATTTTAGTGAAACGTATTTACAGTCAAGTAACGATGATTTTTTTAAATTTTAATATGGCTCTTTATAGAAGAAGTCAACACTAAAAAAGTAAATGTGAGATTTGATAAAACGACTGACAACATGCAAGCCAGTGTTGAAAATGTTGCATGAGAGTCCAAAAATTGTTTTAATTACAGCCAATGTAATAAATTGCAATTAATTAGTACTGTCCTTTAATTATTTCGCGCACTTGACATTAGTAAAGGTCGATGAGATTAAATACTAAGTAAAATTCCAATTTTAGATTACTTGTTTTATTGCTTATTTTGTTGTTCGGAAAAATGTATTTTTTTAATACTACTGAAAATCACCTGTTGGTACATTGTATAAAATTATGAAATGTTACTCCTTGTTTAGTTATCAAATAACATTAATTAGAGTTACAATATATTTTCACCTTCCCACAGCTACCAAAACGAGACAATCATCGGGTGTACAAATTTATTGACTACGTTTAAATTAAAAACAGTTTCAGACTAAGATTGTGTTGCATTTATAACTAAAAATAAAAGTAGTTCTTACTGCCCTTAGTGTAGTTGAGGGGAACGCTGACTTGAAGTTCTTCAAAGCATTAATATACACCTATTTTGTATCAAGTGAACTAAAATGTAATGTTAGGGGTAGATGTGTCGTGCTGTTACCCAAATTTTTCATGGAGAATTTACCGAAATAATTTCATCACGTGAGTTTCTGCTAGCACATTTGTGGCATTAGGTTAATCTGCAATGCTTACTCGCTACTGAAATAATCTATGTTTATACAGATGAGCTATTTAGAGTGCAGCATGACAACGAGGAGCAGAGAATTTTTTCCGCTCTGTGCTACAAGTTTGTAAGGTATTGATGCGGCGTAATAATAAAGTTTGGAAAAGCTGATGTTTTGACACCGTGCCTACGTAATATTATCTAGGAAACGTCCTGTCTTGTCGGTTATGCTTCTACCGTTGTTATGTGCTGTGAGCTCTAACAGAACATGTTGCAACAATATACAAACAATAACCTATCACCTATACAAGTCGGAGGTCATGTCATGTCATGCATTGTTCTTTGCGACCCCACAGTTCAAGAAATCACCTAGAGGTAAAGAAAAGTGCCACCAAGGACAATGTTTCACAGCACACGGTCCTTACAATACGGCTGCGCGCGTAGCTGCGGAGTCAAGGAGTCACACGTACTCATATGTTTTACAGCACGTCATCGACAGCAGCGCATGAGGTAGGCACAAATACAGGATGTTTCTTAAATAAGGGGACAAACTCTGCATGCGTGTTCCTCACGAAAAACTCTGACGAAAACGTGTTTTGCTCTTTTCACCTAAACGCAATATCAAGGGAGTAATTGGCCTCTGAACATCGAATTTTAAGAAAGTATTTTCCCAAAAATATCGGAAACTAAGTGACATAAAAATAACAAAATTTTCAGCATTGCTCAATGTTAGTGGGGTCTTCAAACCTACAGTAAATGCTGCTTTATACCTTCCACCCTTATGGAAATAGCAGGGGTGGCTACCCTCTAATTGCATACAACTTTTATACCGTCCGGATTTTAGAACGTTTGAAGATGATTTATTGAGTAATGAGACCTGTTTAATGAAAAAGGTCCTCTAATCGCAACTATTTAGGATGTACCATTTATGCTAAAAAAAAACACACTTGTAGATTCGCGCCAACATACAGTGCCTAGAGCATTGGCAATACTGCGAACATGCGCGTGAGGTGCTCAGCGTACAGATGATGTGGACATTCACTGCTAATAATATGTACATTATTGTTTAAGCCATATACATATCGTTGCAGCCAGTTCTGAACGAAAATGGTGGGTCCTAGGCAGTTGAAACACGTGTAAATGATATTGTATCGTCATACTGACAATAAACCAAACACGAATAACTTCGGGAAGTAATACTTTTAAAATGATAATAATACTACATTGTCGGTGTAAATGTTGTTTCTCTAAAGTATGGCAGCTACAACTGCCGACGCGGTCTAATGGTCACGACGCTTGCCTACGAACAAGACGATACGGTTTTGATTACCACCAGGATCACACCAATTTTCACACGTGGGAATCGTGCCGCTACGATACCGTAAGTCGGTGGCTTTTGTCGGTGTTATCCATTTCCATCTCTCAAGACCGTAGATGTTACTAGCCATTCGAATTACTTCATTCAATCATCTGTACGCTGAGCATATCATATGCAAGTTCGCAGCATTGCCTATGCTCTAGGCTCTGTGTCTACGCTAATCTTCAAGTGTGTTTTGAACATAAACGGTATATCCTACACAGTTGCAATATGAGGAGCTTTTTTGTTGCACAGGTCTCATTACTCAATAAACCATCTTCAAATGTTCGAAAATTCGGACGGTAAAAAAAGTTGTATGCGATTAGAGGGTAGCCATCCCTGCTATTTTCATAAGGGTGGTAGGTATCAACCAGCATTTTCTGTTGGTTTGCAGGTTCCAACAGCATTAAGCAATGCTGAAAATATTGTGTTTATATGTCAATTAATTTCCGATATTTTGGGAAAATACTGTTTTAAGATTCGATGTTCAGAGACCCATTACTCCCTTAGCAATTAGATTTGAAAAAAAAAAAATTCAAAACATTTTTTCGTCATAGTTTTTCGTGAGGAACACGCATGCAGAGTTTGTCCCCTTATTTAAGAAACATCCTGTACATTGGCCTTGGACTGAGAATGGTTATAAAATGATCGTCTGGTGCTATGATTCACGATTCTAGTTCACAACATCTACGGCTGTACGCGTGAACGCAGACTAATTAGATCAGTAATTTTAGTGAATGAGAGATTTTGGTCAGCGCTTAGCATCGAAGTTTTTAGCGCTGGTGAGGGGTGATTTTATGTATGGAGCAGCGCCGGAATGAATGGGCGGGGGAAACGGGAGGTCCCCGAGAAAGCCCGCCGACCAGCGGTATCGCTCAGCAATATGAGAAACACCACAGGTCACGTTTAAATAATGCAAAACTGAAAATGTATAGTTGTATAAGTCTTTTAAAAAGGTACTGTGATGTAAAATCTGTTTACTTCTGTGTTAAACGGGCTGAGTTTCGTGCTTTAAGGCCATGATCTCCCGTTTATTTCAAACAATTGCAAATAACTCAAATACTTTTTACCAAATTCTTTGAAAAAATTTGAGACAGTGTACAGTCATACGATACACAATTGTACCGGACCGTTTTTTTTTTTTTTAAATAATGTATCGTTTGTGAGAAGAAAATTATTTTGCTTCATTTTGGCTTATTTTCACAACAAAACGTGTACTATTTCGGAGGCAAAAATCTGAAAATCAGTTTGGTGTATTGCAACAGAAAAATTCATGTAAAAACTTTGATATATAAGTTTTAAAGTTGCCAAAAATTTTTGATATACATATTAATTTGCGTTACAAAAAATATTTTCGAAACCACTGCTAAACTAGGGATCGAGGCCTTAAGGCCACGATCTTTCATTAATTTTAAACAATTGCAAATAACTCGAATATTTTTTTTACCAAATACTTTGGAAACATTTGAAACTGTGTACAGTCATACGATACACAATTTTGTCAGAGTGTTTTTCAAAATAATGTACCGTTTGCTAGCAAAAAAAATATTTTTCTTAATTTTGGTTGATTTTGACAGCAAAATATGTGATATTTCAGAGGAAAAAATTTAAAAAATACGCTAGGTTTATTGCAACAGAAAAATTCAGATACAAACGATTATATATGTGTCAAAACTGTAAGAATAAATTTTTATATGTGTATTAATTTGCGTTTAAAAATATTTTCGAAGTCACTGAAAACTAAAGAGCGAGACCTTAAAGAGTAAATATGCGTAAACACCCACAGTAAAAATGTGTCAAGTGGTATTTCTCAAATGACTGATTCAATTGAAAAAAAAACACTGAAAGAAAAATATTGATGTAGTTACAATACTTCTGTTGAAATATAGACAGCAGTCCATTTTGGTTGTTAATACTGTCTGGATTATTCCTACAACAACCGGTTCTGTAGAAGTAGCGGTGTGTTCTCTAAAAGAAAGGTGCTCTTTCACATTCTTCAGAACTTGTTATTTCTACACAACAGACAATTGTAAAAACAATTGAAATATATCTATCTATAACGTATCGACAACAAACTGTTTTTTTTTTTCGTCGTATGGTAATCTAAGTGCTCCATATGGTTGAGGAGGTTGATGGGCTACGGTTTCATGAGATATATTAAGGCTCTGTTTTCCGGCACAGCAACATCTAACGGCTAAACAATTTGTAATTTAAAGAGGAACAATATTATAATCGTTCATTTCAATCAAGCTTTCTTCATTTTGGTTTTCTGCAACTTCAAATACGACAACACACACTGTCACAATGGCAGGAATACGAAGTACTGCTTGGAGGAACGTGAAAGAGAATCCCGATTGATGCCCTAGTTCGCAAATTAACCCGAATTTCTTCCTAAACATATAAGGTTAGAAAAGCGGGCCTTACGTCACTACCACCTCACACAGTACACCAACTGAAAAAACTGTTGTTGAAGATATAGTATGCGATATTGTTGTCTGCCATAACTGATTCCCTTCGGTGAAATATAATTAAAATTACACCTGATTTTTTTAAAACCATTTTGTACGTTTTCGGTTTTTTTTATTTTTATTTTTTATTTTATTTTATTATTTTATTTTTATTTTTTTTTTTTTTTAAGACGTTTGTGTGTTTTATTCGGTGCGTCGTGAAACGTATTTAAATAAATACCTAAAATGAATTTGATTTCCTTTTCGTATTAGAATGTTTCTTGTATCGCCATCCGTAACGTAATTGCAACTCTGCTGACAAAAAACGCAATAAGTCTCGTCTTTACTGTAATATCACTATGCGTTTTAGCGGTCATTGAAATCACGATTTCATTCTCCCGCCAAAACACATCTTATCTCGTAAGCCGCAATACTTTGTAGGTGGAATATTACAATAGCTTATGAAAACGAGCAGCCGGTATAACATAGGTATGCTGCATATGTTAAGTCACGTTGGCGCATCGGGCGTTCCGAATACATAGAGACCATATTAAGAACGTAATGGGTAAATGAGTTTACGTGTAGTGATATTGTGTTTCTGGTATGCATTAAATAGACAACGATAAGAGAACGTCATCGCAATGAGCCCTTGGCATTTTGTTACATAATTATATAAGGCACCTGTGTTACAGACGCTGAACAGCGCCCCATGCTATTTTATGACCTGTTAGGATTAATGGCGTATAAACCACAGCAAAATGGATGTCGTTTGAACTAAGTACTATGGGTGGAGATCGTTCGTGAATATGTTCACATGGAAAAGAAAGAATATGTTCTGAAATTGTTGTAAACACACACATTGCCAGCGTCGGCAGGCATATTCATAAGAATATTCATAAGGTTTTCCTTCAGGTACCTCTTGTAGTAATAGAGAGGACCTAAACTCACTGTTGTGAATTCAGAGACAAACTGAAAACCTTGTGTGATACTCACACAAGGCAGCATCCCAGTGCAGATTTTCAACAATACGATCTCCGTCTATGAATAAAATATGGGCATTAATAAACTTATTATTATGTGCAAAATACAGTAAGCAATAGGCACTTGAAGATATAGCTTGATGTTTGCAGTAAGGTTTTTACTAAGCGAACATAAATTCTTTTTGGCATGTTGCCATCATGTGAACAAACTTTTTCAGTTTTTCTTACTTTGGAATGTTGACGTTGCTGCTGCGTATAAGTTAGCCAAAATATTTAATGGTACCGCGACTTGCGCAGTGACTAGAGCAATCGCTCCTACCAAGGTGATCTGGATTCGGTTCCCGGCGGTGTCAGTCTTCGGATTTTCGCATGTGGGAATCGTGCCGGAGGATGCCGTTAGTCGGCGGGCTTTCTCGGAGGTCCCACGTTTCTCCCACCCCTTCATTCCGAAGCTGCTCAGTACTTACACCGTGTTGCCCTTCACCAGCGCTTAAGACCTAGATGTTAAGTGGCGACCAAAATATCTTCAATCAACTAAAAGGTTTAATAAAGACTCGTCTAACTATACACAGTATGTTACATACTCAAACGGCAATCAGGTCGATTCTTCACCATTGCTATGAGCTTGGCACTCCTGGCTGCATACGCCAAGGCCATCGGGACGGAACAGCGAGGCAACGTGAAAGGGTAATGAAGGCCGTGAAATTGCGATAGCATCAAATTATAGCACGAAGACAGGGCGGAAGATCGCCGGGGGTAATGTATTCAGAACATCTGCGGGATTCCCGAGCCTCTGTGGACGAGGGTTGCGAGGAATGTCGTACTTTAGTGTAGCGATATAGCTCGCCCACCAGGGACGCCTCGCGAAATGTCAGGGTGAAAGGTCCATCACGAGCTGGCGGGCGTGAAGGCCGCCGTGTTCTCGGGGGCGTTGTCCCTGCTAGAGCGTCGCTCCTCCCCGTCGTCGCCGACATCCGTTGCCTCACTTCTGCCCGCAGGAAGGTCGCCGTGGGACGTCTGTATCGCCCTCGCGAGTTGTCGAGGTGCCCTCCTACCTGGACGTCACGCCGCGTCGTCCTTCGCCGCTCAGACCGCGAGAACTTGGTCGTCATTCTTCAACCTGATGACACTTAGGGCCGTAACTAGAAACGGCTTTCGAATGACAACCAACTGGTATCCCCATAGGGAAAGCATTGGTGAGCAATTGGTTGTCACTCGAAAGCACTTTAAAGATATGGCTCTTAGTCAACGTCCTTTGTAACGATAACCAATGTAGTAATCTTAATTTCAGTGGGAAGAAATATTAATGTAAATTAAAATATTTCTGCAAGCCCTTAAGGCTATGCTACAATAGCTACATTGTTTTGACACTATTATATATTTATTTGTGCACTAATTTGTTGTAGCTAATAACTCCAAGGTAATGTTTAGAAGATTCTGCACTCAACTGACACAAATTTCGCTGTAATTATTAGCAAAATTCCATAAGAATATAATATTTTTTCATGTAAATCATGCATGTTATTGCTAGAAGCTTCCATAAAATTTTGCATTGTACGACTGCACACAGTATCGAATTTTTTAAAGCACGCATTTATTTCATTTCTTTGCACCAAAGTAAAAAAAAAAACTATCGAATTTTAGCGTTGGCCAAGTATGGTATGAGAAGATTAGGGAACAGTGAAGGGGTGAGGCGATAAATATTGCTGGAATAGTAAAGTATTTTGAATTACCTATTTTTTTCAACAATTTCTGGTATTCTAAATTTTAGTATAAAATAATAATGCTTAGTAAATACTTCACTAAGTATTCCTATTTGGTCACGATTTTTGGCAAAAACTTTTACTTATGTAGCAAAGCTTTTTGGTAGCTATATATCCAAAGGTATTGAGTTATGTTTATTTCTCTCAGTAAAATTAACACCGACCAGTTACATCCAGAAATAAATAATAGTCTACTACAGTGAATCCCGCTAATGTATGCTTTTATCAGGGTAACTTTTATTAATAGCACGACTTCCCCAGCATGTAACTGTTTCCGCCAAATAGCTACTTTCCACTCTCAGAGTCTGCAACCGGGAACTGTTTAGCATAATAACGGTCTGATAATGAAGTCGTGATGAGTACTTCACCACTTTGCAGCACCGCACACTATTATTTAGAAATGCTCCTACAGTGCTGTGTGCTATGTCTACGGCGGCGTGCAACACCCAGGCCCACACAGCTGTCGATGTTGACTGCCGCTGAGTTCTCGGTACAGTTCAAGATCACCGGGATGCTTCCTGAGCAGAGGTCATCTCCTTTCTCATCTGCTTCATTTGGCCAGCCGTGAGGGTTTTCCCTAAGAGGTTCTTCATAACAATAACAACTGTTCTTGCCGTTAATTCTACTCACACGTGCTTGCTCACGGATCCATTAATTACTTTCACATTCCGTTTCCGAATCTCATGTTTTAAGTTCAATGAAAACAGCTTAGCACGAATGACTTACTGCATAAAATGCGAACCGCACAATTATCATTGTAAGTTTATTACTAACGTATTCTCCATATGTACATTACAATTTAAAAAAAAACAGTACATAGTATTTATTCTTCTCAAAAATTTAAACTTTAAATGTTGTTTCTAAAATTCAATTAATCTAATAATAGTTTTGGAAGGGTTCTTACAATGGTGGTGATGATTTATTGAAATATTGTGGATATACTCCATTGCAGCGCTATGTCATTTCAAAACTAGAAGTTACACAATATCTAATAAGCATAATTTGCTCAAAGTGAGTGCAAATTGAAAGTTAAAATGGTTTACGTACATCTAGAATATTAATTTATTTTTATTAATTTAAATTATTATGTTTCTGTCATTTGTTATGATGGAATTTAACAAAAAAAATGTAATATAAAATGTTTATAAAAATTAAATTGGCACTGTATACATTCGGTATTTCTTCACATGTTATGTCTTTGAAATTATGTGATCGTAAAGTAAAAACATTGAAAATAGGTGGTATATATAACGAAACATAACATAACCCAACAATGTTAAAATCATGTTAGCTTACGTACTACTAAATGTATTCAGAGTGTGATGGAACTTTGCAAAATAGCCCTCAGATACATCATATCACTAAAAAAAATTTAAGGGCAACAGTTTTTTAAACAGTGAGTACGGTGTGAACAAAATACATAAAACTTAAGTCGCTGTATATAGTTCTAAACATGCATATGAGTAAGATGAAATTCTGTCTAATGGTGCTTTTAAATATCTGATACGATAAACCATTGTTTCAAATTCCACCACTGAGTAACTGTTCAGCGTGAACAAAATACATACATGTCATGTTACTTTACTTCGCAATATGTGTGTTCAGAGTTTGATGAAATTTTAGAAAATGGTAATGCAGACATTTCTTGTGATCTAAAAATGTTTCAATTTGAACAATTTAGGTAACATGAAAACGTCACATACAAATACACATAAATTTCTAATTAACCTACTAGGTGCTATAAGAGTACTGAGTTTAATGAATTACTGTAGAATGGTTTCTTAGACATCTTCTGTAAACAAAATTATGTTCAAATTGCCAAAATTTAGAAAAAACGAACAGAGCATGAAAAAACACTAAAAAGTAATTCATACTGTTAAGTACTATGTAATGTGTTCCGAGTGAGAAGTAGTTTTGAAGAATGTTTCCTTAGATAACTAGTGCGATCGAAATATGTTTAAACAGCATATATTTTTAAAATTGTAATAGGGAAATACAAGTCAGCTTGGGTACCAAGTTTGATGTAATTCTAAAAAATATTTCCTCAGATAAGTCATACTATGCTAAAAATATAAACATGACCACCCTTTTGAAAACACGAACATAGCATGATCGATATACATAAAAGTAAAGTCAACTCAGTGTGTTGTTTATATGTATGTATATACATATATCACACATACACACACACACACATATATATATATATATATATATATATATATATATATATATATATATATATATATATATATATATATATATATATATATCGGTTATTAAGAAAATCAAGGGAGATATGAATATCTACAGGGGACATAATGAAAATTCTTACACATGTCTCTTATGTTCATGTCTATTATGACTGTTTTAAAACTAAATTTAAATTGTATTATAAAGTTTTGAAAAATACCTTGTAGTTGTGCAGACCGCTCGACACCTGCCAAGGCGATTCAAGTGAGATTTACAGTGGCGTCAAACATCATGGATTAGCATGCAAAAAACGTAGCGGACGTCGTTAGACAGTGGGTTTTCTCGGAGATCTCTCGTTTCCCCCGCCCTTCTCATTCCGGTGCTTCTCCGTTCTAGGCAACAATTTCATTTAATCCTTCGGAGTATGCAGATTGCAACATGCACCCAGTAATAAAATTTGCATTCGAAGTTCGATTCCCTGACCTTTGGGTATCTTTATCATGCTTTATTGATTTATTCCACTGCAGGCCTTCATTTCAAGTAATCTTTCATGGTTCAGCAGACACCTACAGGCTTCCAGTCAGAAGTCTGCTCTCCGCTAGTAATACCCTGCTCTGCGTACATTTCCCATAAGAAATGATGGTATATCGTGAAAATTATTTGTGTCAACGAACCCTTGAAAAAACTGCCGTTTTTTGCAACATATATCATTCGGTGATATACTTCTTGACACAATGTAGCTGTTTGCAGACCAATAACAAGCATAAAATATTACAACATCGGGATTCTAATTGGCTCAGTCAAATAGGGCAACAGCTCCACGTACAAGCTAAAGCCAATACATTTATGGTAAGCTGAACGTGTTTTGAAATCCACCAAACAGTCAAGTTTTCCCACGATAAATCATCATCTCTGACCATAAGTAAAATTATGGTTATATAATGCCTTCTCCAATTTTACAGATCTTAATTCTAAATGTGCACCTGACCAATAGGAACATTAACTTCCGCCTTCGTAATCAAATGTCTTGATTTACTTCTGACAGTCTTAACCATATTGTTAGGAAGATAGGTAACTCGGGGAGATGCAAGCTTACGTTTCGTTAATTATTATTTAATTTATTTTAACAAAACTTAGTTCTATAGCTTATTATTACAAAATATGCATACGCACTGAGTGTAACTTGCAGTTATCTGAAAGGAAGGAAGTAAATACTGTTTCAAAATTTTTCACTTTATCCCGAACCGCCTGTAGATTGTGTCGTCACGCAGCCCTGCACGTTCTTTGTTCGTCGCCGTCCTGAAGCGTCTTTGTCGTAGAAATGGCCGCGCGCGCCAGGATGTAGACGGAAGACGCAATACGGCGTGCAATGTGATGTTTCATAACATCGGCCACGCCACTGGGCACGGACTGAATGGCGCTGATAAGCTGGCACTTCCGCGTGCTGCTAATGGCGTGTCTCCCAGACTCGTACTTCTTCGCCTTCAGTTTCGACACTGTGCGAGGCTAGGCAGCTGGGGTCACTGAAGTTCGTACGGCAACATAATGTCCGGCAACCCTGGCGACTGAAAAATAAGCACCTGTAGCCATAGCGCTACGTGGTTCCCGGATGTCGTGGTCTCTGTACCCTACTTGGTAACTACAAATGACACTCGTAATCAACTACCGGAAGTGGACAATATGGGAAACTACACCCCTTTACTATTGCGCAGTAGCTGATGATAGCTGCAAAATTAAAGAATTAGAAATTCAGAAACTGACTGCCTCTTATATTACGAAATCATCTTGTTATAACCTACATATTTCAGTTAGAGATAAATTTTATTTTTTACAAAAGTATCAGACAAATACCCAAACTCTCAGTCCTATAAGTTTTTGATGTGAAATAAATCACCGAAAGAGCAGGTATATTAATGAAGTTACGATTATATTTAAATTTATAAGTAATCAACTTCCAAAAATGAATTTGCTCAACGGTCAAATGTGTTACCGTAGTTCAGTCGCAACGGCAATCAGTCACAAATCAAAGGCATTTTTAATGACTTTCTTATATTTATGATGTACTGCACTTGTTCTAAGGTAGTTAGTGGGGTGACCTCAAACCGTGATTGAGATCATTCCATTGCCTCATGAATGTAACGTATAACGATAACCTCACACGATGCCCGATTCCATAGTAGCTTCTGTGCCAATTTTATATTAGCATTTCTGTATTCGTACGTGTCACATTCAAGCACTCTCCCATTGGATCCATCTCTGAGCATAGCAGTTTTCATACCTAAAAGCCTAAAACTGGAACGTAACATAACTTTTTTTATTTTTCTGTCACCATTCCTGCTTTCTTTCTACGCGCAAACCTCTATGGCAAATCGTATCCGCTTTGTGTTGGTCACATGACCATAAAATTTCATGACTGAGTCTGTTAAAAGTAGCGCCAGCATCACAAAATTAGCTGAGTAACTAACCTTAATTAATTACGGAGCATTGTTAGACTACAGTAATTACAATACTTTATTTCGCTTCTGAATTCAAGGTCAAATCCAACACTCACGTTTGTGTTTCTCATTCTTATTTATCTAAAACCAATACCATTTTTATTAAAATAGAGGTTAAGTGTTCATTATATCCCGTTAGGTATTGTGTGAATATGTACAAAGAGAAATGAACAGTTTCTTTTGCTACTGGATCTAATATGATAAATGGGTATAACAGAAAGCACAATCAATTAGGCATCATGATAGGCGAACTTACGCACCCAACCGAGCCACGCGGTGAAAAGGTTACCCACAATTATTTCATTCGGAGAGATCTCTGTCAGGTTGTCGTGCCGGTCATTCTGATGCTTGTTTTCTGTAGCGCACCGAAACAATTCCCGATGAATGCTGGTAAAGTTTCACACAAAACAAATCACGTCTGTTTATTTTCCATTCCTGATGGTCCGACTCAACGTTTCCACGTCTAATAACCACGCCGCATTTGAAACAACAAACCCTTCACCCATCTTAATCAACAGGTGTGAAACAAAAGTATTAACATAGTAAAAATTCTTCTGCTAGAATATACACAACCATCTTGTTTAGTTGTCAGTACTATCAAGAGTTTCATCGAACAATTCGTTCAGTACAAGAAGTGAAGAGCATATTTATTATACAGAGCATACTGTTACTTCTACCGAACAACCAAACAGGACTTTTGTTTCACATGTACACTCTATTTTGTATCTAAATTTATGTGTTTAAAATTAAAACAGCGAAGAATGAAAACCAAATAACTGCATTATAAGGGCATGGTTTTTCGGTGACTGTCCTTGGTTATGAAACGTTCTACAATCAAAACAGGTTATATTTTAATTTTGGGGGGGGGGGGAGGTGGCACCGCGGTGGCCTAGTTGTCAGACCATTCGCCTGTCATCTAGGCAATCAGTGCTCTGTTCGCGGCAGGGTCAGTTTATTTATTTGTTTGCTTTACTTGTATCTCACACTACTATTTTTAAAAAAAAATATCATAAATCCAAACATATAGGGCATCATATTCACTGAAGTCAAAAGTTTCTTATGTAATTTAAATTTATTAATAAATAAATAAAAATATTGTATATGTAATTAATCTGCAAACGTATGATGCTAAAACATACGAATCTAAAATCCAAGAAAAATTGCGAAACTGTTTGATAAATTTACAGTTTCTTTAAGCAGTTTTCACCTACAATATGTGCGTAGCGACTCCATTAATGTTGGCTAGTAAGAGATCTGACAGCAACGATGATTGAAGCATTGTTATTGGCTGGTTTTGAACGCGATGCTGTAAAGTAACTACTGCTGAAGGCCTCGCGCTCTTTAATTTTGCAGTGGTTTAAAAAAAAATAACGCAAGTTAATACATATATCAAAAATTAATTCTGGCAGTTTTAATACTTATATACCATTGTTTGTATCTGCATTTTTATGTTGCAACACACCAAACGGATTTTTAGAATTTTACCCCTGAAATAGCACAAATTTTGTAGTCAAAATAAGCCAAAATGAAGCCCAATATTTGTTTCTAGCAAACGGTGCATTATTGTGTATCATATGACTGTACACAGTCTCAAATTTTTTCAAAGCATTTGGTTAAAAAATATTTAAGTTATTTGCAATTGTTTGAAATCATGACATTAAGAGATACTGGATGTAATTTTCCACGTTAATGCGCTGAGACATGCAAGCGATAAGGTTCTGATTGCCACACTCGACGATAGCCGCTTCGCTTCTATTCGCGGCGTGCCAAGCTGACGGGTATTGTTTTCGTTGTACACTTTTTTCTATTGGAGATTAGTTGGAGACCCTACAATTTTACTGGAGAAATGTTGTAGTAAAGTCCAGTGCATACTCATAATGCTGAGTTACGCAAATCCGAGTGGTATTTTTGAAGTTACAGCGGTATAAAACATCCGTTTTTAATCATTTTTTACGGGATACAAATCATGTTTCTCAAAATCGTTCTGTCATTTTTTAGGCTATAAATGCATTGTTTTATGCATGTCTTTGTTACGGAGAATAACATTTTTAGAGTAAATAGAGCAGTTATACGAAGAAAATAATAAAGATGTTGTGCGTGGACTGTGTTGTAGCATATTTGGAATGTTATTTACATGAAATTGCTGAACTTTATTTATACTGTACGTTTATCGATTAAAGGAACAAACTTTCCAAACTATGATTATTTTTTAGATCCACATGCATAAAAACATGATTTGAAGTAAATGTCGTACAAAACTTCGAATGTTTCTGCACAAACGGAAGTAGGGAAATAAACCTTGCCAAGCAGTAGTTTAGACAAAAAGGCTTAAGGCTTCAGTTTTGTGCATGATAGACGAACAACTATAGACATTGTTTTCATTAATGAAATCAATTAAGAAAAATAGAGTTTCACTGACCGAAGAGTATATGTGAGTATAGAAGAGAGAAAGGGACAGGGAATATGAAAACACGCTTCGCTTTTAGTCGGTTTTCTCACAAAAGTATAACTTAGTAAATTGTTTTGAATGCAGACATGTATTCACAACGGACGCATCAAGGTTACTATAGTTAAATTTCTTGTTTAATAGAATAATGTGTATTACTATATTACAATATTTCGTTTAATTCCCATTTTTTAAATAATTGTATTGATATTGCTGTATCAAGACATCAAGTTTAGTAACATAGATACGGCCTTTGTCTTTGCTTCAAAAACGTTTTACTGACGTAAGTATATTATTCCTTCAGAAATCAGAATAAACAAAGCATCCTGAAATTGTGCTAATTTATTAACTAGGGACGCTTCTTAAGGCCATATTTTAAAAATTTAACAAACACGTGAGTGTTCACTGGCGCCTTTAATTTTGGAAGTAACAAGCCAGTTATAGAACCGGAAAAATATTTTACTATACGAAGAATATTAAAGATAATTTCATAACTAGCTGAAATCAATAACTGGTTAAAAAGTTTTCTTTTGGCAACTCAATAAATTGAAACATATGGCTATCACAAGTTGCTAAACATGCCTGAAACTATTTTTGTAACTTAATTTTACGATAGTTGTAAATTAAATACACACACTGCAATGTTTTTTTTTTCGTATTAGCAAATTTAGACTTCCAAAGCACCGTATTATGAAAACAACCAACATTCAAGTTTTTGTAACTACGGCGTGATGGTGAATTTTATTATTTCATTCAGTCAGGGAAATAAAATGTTAAAAGATGACCATGAAGCCAATTCAAACCTGCGTTTAAAAGTGTAACTTGCGATTACACTTTTGCGAAAACATTTAACGTGCATTACAGTGTATAGTTAAGAAAATAAATCTTACCATAAACTACGACGTTATACATTTACCATTTATTTACGCTTATTAGAAACAGGATTTGAGGGGTCCCTCAAATTTGCTCTAATTTGGTATTTTCAGACTGTTATATGTAAGGAAATTCAAACCGATTTCGAAAACACAGAGATTGGAACATGCGGAGGACTTTTAATCAAAAATAAAATGACATAGTCAACGCTTAAGAGGGCGTGGTACATAATTCAACGCTAAAAGCATTAATCTGTATGTGCAGGTTTCTTGAAGCCAATCTACGAAAATTAAACAATAGTAATCCTAGACAATAGTTTTAGACAATGATTTAAACAAAATTGTTTCCAGTGTTACGATCTTCTAAGGCACAATCTCTGACGCCGGAACCTCGTGCATTTAACTGTGGCGCAAGAGATCACATGTAATGAGTTAGTACTTCTGGATAAATATTTACTCACAAAGTTGACAAATACCATTATCTAGGATTATCATTGAGTATATTATCCTTATTGGTTTCGGAATAAGCGTAGAAATCAATTGATGTTTTCAGTGTTTCTTTATCTACTACGGACTCTTTAAGTCACGTAAGAATAATAATGAAGCAATGCATGCCTTTTGGGCGGCAGCCTTATCGTTCCGTTAGTTTTGTGCCGCACACACAAACACGCGATGAAAGAAAATAATTACTGTTTAAGTTACCATACTTCTGTAAAAATAGGGACAGCAGCCCTATTTGGTTGCTGATACTGCCTGTATTGTTACATCAACAATCTATCCTCTAATAAAGAGACATTGTTAACTCTGCAGGGCCAACTGTTGAATGAACTATTCACACACTACAAAGAACCAATCAGGACAGTTGTCCGTATTTCAAAAGACGTTTTGTAAATACAACAGTTTTTGTCTTTTAGTGCGTCTTTGAAGCTACAGTGTTTGACGAGTGAGGGTTACTAATGGTAGATGTTTCGTGTGTTGTGCAGGACCACCACCACGACCACGTGCACATGCCGGGCATGCCGTACGACTTCAACTACGCCGTGAAGGACGACTACCACGGGCAGGACTTCTCCCGCAATGAGGTCAGTGACGGAGACGTTGTACGGGGCGAGTACCGCGTCCAACTGCCCGACGGCCGCCTGCAGATCGTGCGCTACACGGCAGACTGGGCGACTGGCTTCCACGCCGACGTCTCGTACGAGGGCGAGGCGCAGTACCCACCACCCTCCGAGTACAAGAAGCCGCAGACATTCGCTCCTCAGCAGCCCCAGCAGCAGCAGCAACAGCAGCAGCAAGATCAGCAGCAGCAAGATGGATACTCGTACGATTCTCCGCCTGGTGGTTCTTTCTTCTAGCCTTCCTTCTTCCTCGACTCACATCCTTCCTGATCCATCACACTTTCATAACCATCACACCTGGTTCATCATAAAACCTCTGGAACAAACCTCTGCTTTCAACCAGCAGCAACGCCAACAAGATGGATACTTGTACGACACTCTGCGTGAAAGTTGTTCTTATAGACTTACTTCGTCTTCAACCAGCATTATTCTTTACAAACATGGTTCACTATACCTCTGGAACAATCTTCGCTATTCCAATAATTTATTACCGGGCGCACACGAATTGCTTCCGTCTACTTCAGTTTCTAAATAATTACCATAAAGTAAGGTTATCTTGCCCTAGTTCGGGTTAACTTTGCACCACATATTTTTGTTACAAGTAAAGGTATTCAGAAATGATAACCATGTCACAGTTCACAGTTTTAATTACATTGGAAATTAAAAAAAAATAGTTTCCTATATTTTTATTTTGTGTTTGCTTCCTTTTAACTGATTTACGTCACTGAAATCTTGCAATTCACAGTCAGTAGTGACATACATAATTACTTAAGATAACTTTTTTTTTGCTTATGTAAGATGAATGTTATCTGTATTTACTAATATGAGACTGAAATCAGTAAATAATTAGTTCATCTATAATTACGATTACAAAATTTAAACGGTAAAGAAATGTAAACAAACATGGTTTTTAAATAACTTTTAACACATTCTATGTTTCTTCCATAACATAACATTTATGATATGGATAAATTTAATAAATAACACGACTTTAAAGATACTATATCCTTAAGTGTAAAATATATTCCAGCTTATATGTGAAACTAAAATACCAAGTGAGGCAACGTTACCTACGGAGTTGCAAATAACCTCAATCTACTACACAGCTTTTACGACTTTTGAGAATCAGACTGCGAGTTACAGACGTTTAGAATTTCATTTCGTACACGCTTTTCAATAGCACAGTCAAATAATGAACGTCTCTTCTCAAGGACACAGAGTCGATAAGCAAAGGAGAGCGAGTGAAATCTTGCTTGCGTACTTTTTTACCCCGAAAATACATGTATCGTAGAACGGCGTGAGGTAACTTTGAACAATAATACGAATGATGTTTGATCTATTTGATAAAGAAGCTATAATTATTACCTGGGTAAGCAACATTTAAATAATCGGCGTTACCGTCCTTCGCGTTGTAGTTAAAAATTGGCACTGAAATAATAATTTGTAATGAATAAAACTGGTGTAATGTTATCGTAAGTGTACAAAGAAACACTAATCTCCAGTGTTTTCTAATTCACCCCATTTAATTTCTGGCTGAAATACTAAATTGATTGCTTTATGTTTAGTAAAAGAAAAGCACGGTATTATCCCACGTTAATCGTTTAATGTTGTTTGTAGTGCCTGCTAAAATTTTCCTTTTGAGTATGCAATAAGTAAAGATGTTTCGTCAAATTAACCTGGCAAAATTTTGAATATTAGTATAATGCTCAAATTAACGTGGTATTATTTTAAAAATTAGTAAAATTATCATGTATACACTCGCCAGAATTAATTGGAGAGAAAAGAGAAATCAGACAGAGATTTGAAAAGTGTTCCATTGACGGTGAGCCAAGTACAGCCCGAAGACGTTATACCAACGTCTCGCCACATCTTCTCACTTCTCTTCCTCATCCTCGAGACAAACCGCTCCCTATCTGATCATTCGCTGAACGATATCTCACCCTGATTGCCGACATGCACGGTACCGTTAAGCGTACAGAAGATGGATATTTTATTGCACATGTTCATCTTGACTGTATTGCAGAAACACATTTAAGTGCTGTTAGTAGTTCTGTTTTTAAGGACATACTTTGTTATTTTTTTAATATAACATAAAATTGAAGCGTAGTTAAATGCTGAAAAAAAATTGTTTTAATATATAAATTTTTACGTTCAGGACTTCTTAGTCAAAGTGTAATTTCCTTTTTTTTTTTTTTCTTTTAGAAACTATCACACTTTATCACGAAACACAATTTTCCCGTAAGTCCTTCCATGAACACTTATTCTTCTATTAAGAATAATTTCTTTCGATTGTATTTCTCTTCAAATGTTATGTGTACCACTGTGATGAGTTCGTTATGCCTGTGTACTTATTTGCGCCCATGTTCATATTGGGTAATGTATAAATGAGATGTAATTTTTTATACATATTTAATGTACAGATTGTGTATTGAAAAGAAAAGAGCAATGAAAAATTTTAAGTTATTCTTTAAGACATGTGTTTTATTAAATAGTATATAAATATGTCATACTTATTAAATCCTTAAATGTTACCTAAATACACAGGTAAGTAACAATAAACGAGTAAATTTTGTTGTTAAAATGTGACATTCAAAACGAAACCTGCAAAATAAAACTTTATTTTAAAATATTACCCTATTACATACCAGTTTTCATTTTGGAAAACGCTTCTACTTTGAAGCTGCCTTTGTTTTCAATTTTAGTTTTTTACCAAAAGTTTCGCGAGGGACACTACAATCTAGTATTTAAATGTTTTTTTTTATGTTTGTAAACTCTTAAGAGTTAGAATTGCATTTAAGATGTTGGTTTTTTAACTGAAGCACGCTTTGAGTTAATACGTAAGTATATTACTCATGCGATGTTATGTACAGTATGGAATGAAGTTTTACCTTGTTTAAGAGACAGATCCTTAATCTAACACACTGATTGAAAATCTTATTACAAAATGTTTCGTTAACACAAAAAAACATCTCTATATATCCTAAAAATTTTCTGAAACTTCAACTTCGATTGAAGGCATTTCGTACCTCTGCGAGAGAGAGAAAATTACAAAAATAATTATTATTCTAGATATGTAGCTATTAGTAAAGTTTTTGTATCAGTATTGTTTAATAAAACTTTGTTTAAAAATGGTAAGATTTTTCACCAGTTACACAAAACTTGAAGTTTATGTTCTCTGAATCAAGACCCCTACAACAAATTTATGTCTAAGAATAAACAAATGTATAACGTATAGTAAAATATGCATCAGTGGACAGATTTGAATTTGAATATTCGATGAGTATAAGCGATCAGCAACTAAAGAATTTAACTACCTTTGCACACCAAGAAACGTGAGGATCATGACCAAATTGAGTGTTTATTGTCGTTAATCAAGACATTTTGAGTTCTGTGTACTGCCCACATACCAGTTACTTCCCACAAAATTATAAGTTCTTAATAATTATGAAAAAAAATATATATATTATGTTTATGAAGTACCAGTAGTCAAAAAGCTTTTTTGAAAAACTAATGGTAAAGTGTTAGCATGCCAACGTCTCACAGCCGTCTGATATATCAGCAAACATTGCGTCATCGGGAACACAGTTAGGATTTGCCACTGACAAATGCACTGGCTTATACTCTTATGCAACATATGTAAATCGTTCCTCGAAGAGGCTGAATTTATTATCGCCATTTAAATATTAATCTCTTAAATCTAGTTTATTCGTACAAATATACGAGATAATAATTTTTATCGTGTCAGATTGTGAAGAAGATGTTTCAAGTTCTTGCTGTAAAATGTTCCTGATGCAAGCACTAAAATATAACGATTTTGCGTCTTCACCGCATGAATAATCAGAGTGAAATTAATGAGCCCACACATTTGATGACATAATTAGTGCCATAACGAAGACAGGCCCGCTAAAACCGGTTTGCTTGCTTCTAGGAAATGGTTTTGAAATGTCACAAGCCATCATACAGGTATTTTCAATTATGGTTGAATAATGTGGCATCTTCTATTCAAGCCATTTTTATAATTGCCTTTATAACCTCAAATGTGATATGTAGTCTTCGAGTTCCTTGAATTATAATGACTTATTACTGAGTGATAGATACTAAACGATAATGTCTTGCAATTTTGAAACAATACTTATGTAGCCATCAGTGAATTTGTTTATTCGCTTGATAGTATCACTATTTTATTTTGCATTTCATGAAAATCAAGGCCAGCGTAATTGTATGGACATATGCACGTACTTCGTTATTAATTTACCGCCTTACAAAATGCTTTGTCCAGTGAAAACAACACATAACATTGAGCGAAAAAAATGTTTTTGGTAAAAAATAAAAAAAATAAATAAATATTTTTATTCAATACTTTTGTCTGAAAAGAAACTATAACTGCAGTTTATTCCACAATAAGTATTCGTACGGCAATATAAAACAGTAATTCTAAGGGCTAATCAAGCACGGGTTTTGTGTGTTTTTTTTTTTTTTTTTTTCAAAATATTTCAAAATTTACTTTTTAATGATATGGCAGTTAGAATATCAGAATAGTTTTTATAAGTGCACAAAACAAAGTTTCTTTAATAAAAAATAGTACATTAAAATGTTATGTTTTTTTAATTTTAGTATAACTATAAATAACGTATTACTTTTAATCTCTCTCGCCGTGTTTCGCGACCTGTATACGAGTTCTAAACATGTTAAAGCCTATTGATTTTATACCTTCACAAATCAATCAGTCTATACGTACAGTCAAGTAAATATTAATTTATTTATACCAAATCCATACAACAGGTTTTGACCACCCAGTAATAACAGCAGAACTAAATAACTTCTAAAATATGTTATTTAGTTAAACAAAAAGATGCATGTAAGGAGGCAGGACAACACAATCCTACGGTAGGCTGACTGATAGGGAGCAGCAAGGAAGGGACGATGTCCAGTAAAACACTGCACTAGAGAAGTGCCGGAATCCAACAGGCGGGGGAAGTGGGATGTCCCAACCAGCGACTTAGTCCATCATGAATCTCACATGGAAAAATAATGTTCTGATGCAGCCGGGAATCGAGCCCGGATCTCATAGGTGGGAGGCGAGTTTTCAAGCCACTGCGCCAACCACAGCCTTTTTATGTGGTCGCAATTAAGAGACAAGTAATATGCAAGGGGAAAATTTTTCACTTGATCATAATATTGTCTAAAGTGTTATTTTGTACTACTGAGTACTACGACTTGTTATAGGCTATGTCAAAATAATTTTAAATAACATCGGTTTAGTTGTCTTAAACGGCATATTAATTAATTTCAGAACGGAATTAGAAGTTAATTAATATTTGATAATAGTTTAGTTATACGTAGCTGAGATAAATATAATCACAACTCTTAAATTTAATTTCGTAACATTAATCCTTTTTAAAAATGCTGCATAAGTAGTTCATGGGTCACCTTCCTAAGTTTAAATAATGATTGTAATTGATATTTAAAGTAATAGTTATTCCTTGTAAACCCTGCATAGTAATTTTTGCTTAAAACAAATTTCTAGACAGTAGGCTACCCAGTTCTTCTTAAGTTAATCTTCTGCGAATTTCTGTGTAACTATTGGCAACGTTAATATTGAAGAAAATACATCTATACTATACTGTACATACAATATTTTGTATGCATTAGCTCTCACTACGAAGCAACTATGCAAGACAGTTTCATACACATAGAAACACAAAATCATGTGTGTATGTTTACATACAAGTAATTTTTTTTAGAGGAACATAACTCCGAAACAGATAGCTCAACTTGCATCTCATTCTTTTACAAACCGGATTGATTCCCATTCTGAATATGTTGGTTTAGGCTTACTAATAACGGAATTACCACCTGCGAGTTCTTAGATGTTTCACTTGGTATTAGATATTACTGGTTTCTCCGTCATTTTGGTCCCCTAAAATCATTTAAACGAAATTATTAGACCGGTAAGAGAACTTTAGATGAGTACATACGTTATTCTTCCACTATGATATAAAAAATTTCATAAATTAAATTATGTACATTTTATACACTATAATTTTTAAAACATACAAAACTTTTACTATCCATAAAGATGGGTGACATTTTGTTAAAAATTCATGCAGAACCAATCTTTACAGCCTTAAGTTTTTAATTTTAACACATCAGTGGGTATGAAACGTTAATATTCCTTTCTAGAGTATTACTTGTTTGTTTAATTTGGCAGAATCAGTGCTGTAGTTCCCAACATGTAATGAATGAACTTTATTTTTCGCATTGTAATGTTTTGAAAAAAAACGCCACTAAAAGAAATAACGTTGTCTGTGTAGTTATACTTTGCCTGACCAAAATCTCTTCACTTCACGTAACGTGACATTAAATAGTGTTAATATTTCCTGAAACACGAGTATAATAACTTACTGCATATCCATTGTTTAAAGGTAATAGTTGGAGTGGTTATATACATTGTTTAAACCTACTTGTATCATGTAGGTCTATCTGTAATCGATAGTTGGCTTAATGGGTATGCAAAGTTAAGGAGTCGAGCGTACGAATAAAATATTTAGTTGTCGATAACATCTAAACTACTCATCTTACTTCAATTACATTTTTTGCCGAGTAGATATTCTACTAACGAACGTCTATTTATACAGCACTTGGCGCTAGTATTCTTTGCTTTCCAGTAAATAATTAAAAACAGTATTTCGAAAAATAAGTGTTTGAAACCTCAAAATCCATAAAAATAAAAACCAGTACTTTTTTAAACTTTTAGTGTGGTAATATCTAGAACTCTATAATAACTGAAATTCTGATATATTTGCGTTTTGAATTTAAAATATTTTTAACATACGTAAACCACTCGCGCAGAGGTTTTCGCAGATTGAATTATTTTTAAATGAAAAGGTTAATATTGTGGAAATTCGGTAATGATAGAGTCCTGGATATTGTCGTACTTAACATTATAAAATCTGCAGTTTTTCCATTGTTATGGATTTTGTGGTTTCAAACCCTTAATTTTTATAAATACCGTTTTTAATTTTTTACTAGAAAGCAAAGAATGCTAGCGTCCAGTGCTATATAAATAAACGTCCGCTAATAGAATATCTACTCGGCAAAAACAATCGACGATTAAGTGTTCTAGACGTACGCTCGACACCTAAACTGTCCATATCCGTTAATAAAGAAACACGATAGTTGTAACGTACACACGAATGTTCGAAGTAGTAGAATCGGACGCCAGTGTTAACTTTTACTAACCACTACCTAAGCTTCCTCATTTATAGCTCGTTATGGTGGAAAAGATCTCAGCCTTGTGGACTACGACTTATCACGTCCATCATCTATGTGTGTCAGGGGAAGACTTTGAGAATCTTCGCACATTCATCAGGGCCCGTTCGTTAGTGGAAAGTACTTCTAGGATTTCAAGCTAGTCAGTCAACTATCACACTTCATATATGCGTACAAGCATGTAATATAATGGTACGTATCAACCAAATTTACTGTGTATAAATAAATAGCGTTTAACTTACAAATGTTGTAACTAATTTACATATGCGTACTTATTAAACCTTTCCCTGTATTTAAAATATATATATATAATACGTTAAAATATTAACATAATTTCTTTGATGCTGACGTTTTGATAACAAAGTTATCATTGATAATATAGGAATGGTATTTTCGTAAGGGACACATGGTGTCAGGCTTCATATCATTCACTAATACGTGAAATTGTTTACTTCGTAAACTTAATTTTGTGGGATATTATTATTTCTTTCAATACGAAGGCTAATAAAATTAAATTACTTTGTGGGGATACGTTTAATTTGTCTCCAAAACGCCTCGAAAAAATCTTAACCAGCTTCAAATAGCTATATGTACTTAGTGTATACTCCGACATTTCAATTTTTGGGCAAAAAAAAAAAAAAGAAGCATTCAATTTAGCTTTCGTTTCAAAATAAGACGCAATGATATGAAATCAGATTAATTTATTTGAATTGATAAAATGTGATTGTTTGATAAATGTAAGCGTAATTTTTAAATATGTAGAAAAATATTTATTTTCAGACCTACAAAAATTTTAATTTTTTTACATAGTTAAACATCATGAATTAAATGATATTTTGAAGTTTCTAATACACATGTATTTTAAGTACACAGTTAGAGAAAAAATATTTAATTACCTAATACAAACACACGCACAACATACATACAAACATATATGTACATGTATGTGTGTTTGTGTATATTTGTAGTTGAGAAATGTGCCGTGACTTAAGAATTACATCACATTACAATTAGATTTTTTTAAAAATTAGATTTACTTTTTTTTAAATATCTGACAGAAACTTGTTACAATAGTTTCAAGATACTAGAGAAAAATGTTATTGTGACCTCTGTAAATTATATAATACATTATTTTGTGGCACTAATACTTCAAATCTATCCTCCCATTCAGGTATGTAAAAAATATACGCGAGAGTGCTCCATGAGCTATGTACTATCGTTTTGTAACGTGCAATAATATAGATACAAGTTCGTTGATATCGTAAATGTGTTTAGTGCATCCAACATTGTTATCTTCCTTAGGCCACAATGCCTGACTCGTAACACAGAAATTCCAGCATAGAGTGTAACTCAAAATTTATAAACGTCATGTCAGAAACTGAAAGGTTTGAGAAAAGTGACGTTGATTATAAAAATAATCCCACTTAAGAGGCCTCCCTACCTGCACCTAAAAATGCGTTGTAATGAGTCACGTCTACTATTTTTGACAAAACTGTTTGACGTGCATTACGTTTATGTATCTACGAAACAAACACTCTTGAAACCCAGTCGCCATAGTTTTAAAAATTCGGCACGTTTATCAGAAACATAATTTTCAGGCCCCTGAAAATGGCCAAAATGACTTTCCCAGACTGCTGCATAGCAACCGGATTCGGAAAACACAACAAAGGAGACGAGCGTTAGACTTTTAACTATGCTCACCCAAATAATTTTTTGTCACCGCTTTAAGTTTCAGAGGGAAAAGGATAATAGTAAAGCACTATACGCAATCAGACTGGCTTGCACGGAGAGGCGATAATGGATTACATATGCCGGTCAACGACAACCTTACTATTCACCCATTTTCTACTTCACACACACACAAAAGTAGCAGCCTATCTAGGGACGCCGCTTAATGCTATAAATAAAAAAAAATTATGGATGAGTGGTTAAATGCTGGTTTATACGACTGTGAAACGTATTTAAAAGTTATCATTTCCTTTACACCAAACTTGGTCAGGTTCGTTAGAGTATTTTAAGATAGATTTACTACCAAAGATTTTTTTACGTGCCACTGTAGCCATAAAAATTACGGGAGTGATCCTCCATAGCAACAAAACAATATTATTTATTTTAAAACGTTATCCTATTTTTAAATCGTTTCAGCTGGACTTGTCTAATTTACCATTTAAGCACTGCCTACAATCTAAATGACAATTTTAATATTACAAAACTAAAACTTTTTGCTAATGCACCACATTTTAGTTATGTGTGGACACCCATTGGCAAATATTCCGCTCTTTTTGAATGAAAAATTAAGATTCGGATACAGATACACAGTGGAGAGCAAATTGATTTTACAATATATCAGTATTTTGATAGTAGATGATGAAATTTGGCAGTAGGTAAATGAAAACGAGAACTGATACAATTGTTTTCAAAAGTTAACCAGAATTACTCTCATATATATACACGCACGTCGTAGGAGAAATAAAGCAGAAACTTATAACTAATACAGCAGAGAAAATATATACTTACATTTTTTAACTGTAGTATCTGTTTGTAAGTTTGCCTTTAATATTCTCTGAAGAAGAGGGTAACAAACAAGAAAGTATTTTACCTTGCTGAGACTAATTAATGCTATCTCTGAAGTAACAGTAAACGCGCATGTGGGTGTTAATGTATGAAACACTAGAATGATCGCTTCGTTGCAATTAATACTTGACAAACAAGCAGCTACGACGATGGCCTGACGCCCGTTTAGATGCGTCATACGGTTACAATGGGCTTTTAAAGAGGCCCATTACGTAAAAGCTTTGAAACATCGCCCCTTCAGAGACATCTTTTATGAGGCTCTGACAGATTAATTATAACTAATTTTGGATGTGTATGACGCTACCGCATACAACAAAAAAGAAAGACAATGCCAGATGATGTTGAAACGAAAGAAAATTTACGTGTGTCCAGTTGAAACCTTATTTTGCTTAGTTAAAGCATACCCTCAGAAATATATTAATACATAACTTATGTTTCCTTTAAAGCTGTTTATACGTCTATGGTTGTACTTGTCAAGCGTATAGTTTCTTAGTCGTTAACACTTGGGGACAAAATTCAAAATGATAAGTAAATGAAAATATAAAATTAAACTTAGAATCAATGGCATCATTTATTTACAATTAATTTATTCCTAGATTTCCAATATAAATTTACAAAAAAAAAAAAAAAAAAAGATGAGCAAATAAAAAAAAACAACATTTGAAAATGATAAGAAGTAATTAGAGTTACGTTACAAAGTAATGAAAAAAATTTGCCCGAGTTTTCTTAATATCCTTTGATAACCTCAAGTCAGGTAAGTGGGTTTTTGATTCCTGGCGGCAGGTATTTATATATTAGTTTTGGCCTATGCAATGCCTTACATTACAAAGTGGTTGTAAGTGAACAGTTTGTGCATCCAATTGCGTAGTGATTACACAGACGAGCATAGGTTTAGGGATAAGATTGTATCGTATGCACAACCGCTTCTATAGAAACTAGAGTTCTATGCGCAGCCAGAGTGTTATTCAGCCATAATTTAAACACGGAGTTAATGCCTCTCTGTTTCTAGCCTCACATTGAGCGATTTTGTAAATATTTGCGGGTCATTCAAACAAAATGTTTGAAACGTTTTGTGTACCGTAATGTAAAAATTATGACGCGTTTAAAATTGTAACTTTGTTATATCCTATGAGTTTGCACAAAATGTTATATCACAAAATTGAGCGAGGTAGCACCAAGGTAACCGTTCGACTCACATTCGCGAGGATTCGAGTTCGATCCCCGGCACCGGCCATCGTGATTTCTGTTTTCCATGGTTTCCCGAAATCGCTCCAGGCAAATCCTGGGATAGTTCCTTAACAAAGGGAATAAACGATTCCTGTCCCAGCTGCTGTCATTGTACGAAGTTGTGCATCACCGTCTCTGACGACCTCGCTGCCGACAAGACACGAAGTACACTTACCTTATTTTACCACATCACAAATACGTTTTCAATGTTTTTGTAATATACAGTTTATACACACATGTATATGAAATTCAATGAATTAATTCAAACCAACTAGATAATTGAACTTGACTGTAGTACAACAATTCCACATCAACAAAATACTTTTATTTTTAATTTAGTACTGTAAACAATCTCAATGACTTTATTCCTGATAAGCGATATCTATAAACTTTAAACCCGGTTTAATACTTTGTTTGGCAAACTAATCCTCTTAACTAATTTTTTCTTGAAATTCACTTTTACAGCATAGTTTCTTTTTATCGAAATGCTCACTCATGTCGTTACATGAAACTAATATATATGCTTAGACAAGAACAATGGAAAATGTACGTTCAGATTCGTATTACCACTAGCTACCTGTTACACACATTTATCTCGGAAGCTCACCAGTATCGGATAAGGAAAGTTATGTTCGACACCACCTCAAAAAATATATATTACCCCAAATATTTCGAAAATTATAATATTGTGTTTATACTAGAATGTGATAACCAAATCAGGCTACAAAGCATTACTTCATTCTTACTTCTCGACAGTTAAAAGCAAGTATCACACATTTTCGGCAAGAAGAAATTACTATACGCAAATGCTTAAGAATATCTTTAATATTTTTGGCAAAATGTCATCAATAACTTATTCATGATACAGCAAACTTGTCAGAAAACGCAATGCACAAAACCGCAAACAACAAAATGTGCTCATAGCTTCTAACGACATACGAGGTACCAAGTTCCTTTCTTAATTTTTTTAACAGTAACGTAGAATACTCCTAGGATGAATCACACGATACATTGAAAACTTTTAAATCCATTACACATTTTTGCAAGTTGGTTTAATTAAACTTACGTGATCTGACCTGTACAGTTATATTTCCAAATCATGTAATCTATAATCGTTCTCAAGAAACTATAAAGTCGTATTTTTTATGTATTAAACGTAAAATAAAAATAGCTATAACATAAACTTTTGGAATTTTTAAATTTAAAATTATATTTACAGCACATAATATCAATGTTTGACTTTTTCACTGCGAAGGGCCTATATGCCGGCACCAATCGTTAATACTCTTCAAGAATTAAAATTTGTTAACTTTCAGGCTGTCAAACGTCAAACTACTGCTGTACAGAAATTTAGGTAGGCTAATTTTAGATGTCTGATATATAAACTCATACGAAGCGTACACAGTTTCTATTCGTCGACAAAAGAATCTGTCAATAAATTTAAACGTCAAGAATGTTAAAGATATTCTAATTTGTTTCGTAATGTGTAAAATAGTGCATGATCTCAAATTTGTTGATATAGTAGTCTAAGTGCAAATTTAACTTGGGATAAGCCTTTAGTATATTATTTCCCTAGCGTAAATACAGTTTACAAATGAATAATTTGTTTCCTACCAGTATATGTGCCTAGTGAGGTGGCGCAATGTTAACACGTCTTGCGTTCGAGGGTCCCGTGTTCGAGTCACGCTTCCAGTCATCCTCATTTCAGTTTTGTATTGTTCCCTGAGATATATTTAGGAGAGTGTTCGATTGATTCCTTAACACGCGACATTTCTTATTCCTCTCCCAGTTCTTATCATTATGTAAAATATGTATTGCCGACACTAAAAACCTAGCTGTAGACATGACGTAAATCTCACTTACTTTTCCTCTACTTTACTTTTATCATATTTATACAAACATCATTAACGTCACTATTGTCGTAAATATTTTGTCACTAGCTGCAGAAAGCACTCACTTACTTTATCTGCTCAACTGATAAGATAATTCAAGTTCTTTAAACGTGTTGGTGCCGCAAGTGTTAATATGTAGTGTACTGCTATGGTATCAAACAGTACTGAATAAATATGTCAATTTTAAAATTTGTGGTAGTTATAGTGGTGGTACATGCCTCATGTAAGTAGTTTTGAATGCAAACTTTTATAGTTGACCGACTTATTATTATGTAATCGATTATTTAATTTCTGATATTTCTGTTTCTTGCTACGTGTTGTTAACATAATAGCGTGTTATGAAACGTGCGTATTTTTGTCGTGTTCTTTTAATGTAAAGATGGCGGTTAAGAAATACATTACATTAAATTACGAATTTACTTTCACTTTCCTTGTCAAAAACTAATTGTGACTCCTTTGTTCTCTGCTTATTGATTTAGTTACATTAATTTCTTTATAGGAAATGATTAATTTTTTTGAAGGTTGTAGTTGCCGTAGTTTTGAGAAACAACAATGATGCCGACACTGCAGTATCAAGTATTACCTCACGGAGATATTAGTGTTTGGTTTATTATCAGTATGACGAAAATAATATCATTTAGACATGTTGTAACAGCTTGGGACCCACCAGCATTTCGTTCACAACTAGCCAAAACGATATGTACGTAGAATGCCAGGAACAAACTGGTCTGCGACATTAACAGTATCGTACATGTTATTCACAGTAAATGCCCGCCATCGTCTGTACGCTGAGCACACCACAGCATTGCCTAGGCTATAGACTCTGTGTTTGCCCGAATCTTCAAGTGTATTTTGAGCATAAACGGTGCTTCCTAGACAGTTGCAGCAAGAGGATCTTTTTTGTTACACAAGTCTAAATAAACAATAATCCAGACTCAAATGATCGAAATTCTTGACGGTACAACTGTTATATGCAATTAGATGGTAGCCACCCCTACTATTTTCATAAGGGTGGAAGGCATCAATCAGAACTTGCTGTTTGTTCAAGATACAAATAGCCTGAAGCAACGCTGCCAACATTGGTTTTTATGTCATTTAGTTTCCGATATTTTTGGGAAACGCTATTTAAAATTTTTATATTCAGAGGCTTATTACTCCCTTAGTATACAGTTAAGGCGTAAAGTGCAAAGCATTTTTTCTGCCTATTTTGTCATAAAGAATGTGTGACATGGTGGAATAATGGGCATTTAAACCCTTACAATACATTTGTGATTAGTCGTTACTTGTTATGCGAATATACTTAATGGAAGCATTTGTTTGCTTCTCCCACGAAGATACCAATAGTCATAGGAATATAATTTTACTATGTGTTAACTAAAAGTTGGTTTTCGAATTATAGAGATAAATCGTTTTACTACTTTTACCTTCCTGAGCTGGTGCGAATAGTTCTCATACTATATTGCACGCGAGCGGCAGGATGTTATATATATTTCGACATAGGTAAAGTGACTGATATGTAATTTGTCCACGGTTGTAAGAAACTTTCTTTAACTGAATCGCTTATATTTACGTCAATTTCAACATTTCTTTTCATTTTGTTACATCAGCATTTGGCAAGGTGACAAGTATGCTTTCAAATACCGTGCGATAGAAATACTAACACTTCAATGTCACTATCGGAGTTTCGCATGTTTAATGGACTTCGCGTATTCACAATTTGCACGTCAGCCAGTTCCGTTGGCGTGTCCTGTCGTTCATCCACAGTTATAATAGTAACATAGAAAAAACAAAGGCTACGAATTTACTTATCTCTACGTCCGCATACTATTTTTTCCAGCTATTCCTGCTAATCAGGTCAAATATTAAACGAAATAAGTGTCGATATGTGTGGTTTCTGACCACAGGAGACTAATACAGTTTCGTTGCATTTGTATTACCTATGAACAAGTTGTTATATTTTTCAATCTGAAACGTGAATCTGTGTCTTCAAAATTATTTATATCAACATTAATAATAACTTTACAAGCAATTACTCGTTAATTTACAGACAATTGCAAGTTCCAAACCAAGACACTTTCTTATAAATATAAACGTTAATATTTTCTATATCAGTAAAGAATAACGAATAGTTAATTTTTTGTAAAAGTATAAAATTTTTTTTAACTCTGATGTGTCGAAAAAGATGTTTTGATTTTACAATTCAATTCGTTATCATTGCCACTAAAATTATACCCAATCACTTTAAATACACGTGGCATTGTTATTGCAGTACTAACTTAAGAACTATTCATTCATATGTTTACATGAAAAATTCCAAACCGGTTCACCGATGCAAGTTTCATGCGTGAATTAATGTACCACGTGATGTGAGTTTTTGTACGTGAATTGATGAACTCAAAATGAAATTCTGACAGGAATTGTGATGTACACAACGCTATTTTCTTACGTGAATTGACTGAAACGTTGTTTACCTCTTATTGTTGCAGTGGCATCATCTTCTCGAATATCTGGTGGAGTGAATTCACAGAAAGGTATGTTATATACATTATTTTTAAGCTATTTATCGACCGAAATTTCTACCATGGTGAGATTTATTTCGAAAAATATGTGTAGAAAAAGTGTTTTATAGGTATGTTCTCCCTATTAAAGCCTGCACCGTATTTCCTCGCTCGAGGCCGGGTTTTGCTCATCCACCACGTGCCTTATCTTTTCTTCGTACAAGGTTTTTGACTGATATGAAAAAATCTCTGCCAGCGTTGCTCCTGAACTTGACTTCAGGAGCAAGGATCATGCATTACCCTGGAATAATAGTTATTATTAAAGTTAAACGTCAAGGGAGTTCACGTTGCAAAAATAAATGCATAATTTTATATTTGTACGGCGTAATGTTCGTTTTATAGACGTTACTTGTGGCTACATTTTCCACTCGTAAAAATTGTTCAGCTCTCATAGCTTTCCCATAGCGGCATGTCAAAGTCAGAATTTGCAAGTTACGAGAACATAGGAATAACAAATACCAAGTGATGTACTCTAATGAAATAATTTATACTGATATTAGATATTACAGGTCGTATGCTCAAAGATGTAAAAACACACAATGATATTTCTATGTACTTTTTTATCTGAAAATTAAAATTTACTTCATTTATTGTTATTACTATGTTCCCGTAACTTGCAAATTCTGACTTTGATATACTGCTATGGGAAAACGATGAGAGGTAAAAAATTTCTACAAGTGGAAAATTAAGTCACATGTAACGTCTATAAAACGAACACTATGTCATGCAAATATAAAATATTGAATTTTTTGTGATGAAATAGAAAATTTAATCAAGTCTTTGGGCGTAAAATTTTTCTTACTTATTTTTATTCCTTAAATGACATTACAATAAAGTTAATGGTTACTTTACCACGGGTTTGTTTAACAAGCTTAGTAAATGAATTTCATGTTCCAGCCAGGCAGAGCCCTTAAGTTATTAAACAGGGCTAGAGTCATAGACTGGCTTCCAAGTTTATGATACTAGGTTCTCTTCTTTGTATAAGTAAATCAATTGACTTTTCAATCACAAATTTATTTGCTTTTTGTGAAAAATTATGTTAATCTCGCAGCGGCTTTTCACTGTCCTATCATAATTTTATTTTAAAATTTGATACTTTTTTTGAAAGGTACTTTTTAAATGAATTTGTTTACATACTTTTATTATTACTAGTAAAATTAAGTCTTTATGCATTAGTAAAATGCTTTCACATTTTCGAGATCTTAGTTTATTTTCATTATTATTATTATTATTATTATCATTATTATTGTTTTTTGGCCCTCTGGCTGCCTTATTAGCCCTTTTTATGGTAAACTGCAGGAGTCTCAGCTTTTCTCCCAGGCAAGTGCTACTTCTGACCCTGATGTTAATTTAAATCAGGCGCCCGGAGGTGGCGCCTCTTCTCAAATCACCTCTTTATGATCTATGCAGGTACGTTTAAAATATATTCACCTTTACTATCAAAATGTAAGGGGTCTACGGACAAAAAGCCAACAATTTGAGGAAAATCTTTTAATGTCTAATTATCATATTATATGCTTAACTGAAACTTGGTTAAATTCTAATAGTGTTAACTCCCAATATTTTCCGAGCTATTAGAATGTTTTCCGATGTGATAGAAAAAATGACGATATTATTACTAGGGGAGGTGGTGTTCTGATTGCTATTAACTCCCTTTTTTATCCCCTTGGGTCCTTGAAGTCTGAGTTTTAAATTAATAATCTTGATGCTGTTGGGATAGAACTTACTATTAGTAAAATAAAAATTATCATTGGTAATATATACTTTCCTCCTCAACTTGCTGTTCAAGAGTTTAAAAACTGTTTAGATACTCTAGAATACAAACTCTCTAATTATCTTCATCATGTTATTGTTGTTGGTGATTTCAATATACCAGGGATTGACTGGAAAAATCACCACGCCCAAAATATTGAACATGTTTACAATAAACAAAAAGAACTACTACTGTTAGAAAATATTAACTCACTTAATCTTACACAGTTTAACTTTACTAAACCTGATAAGTCTCTCTTAGATCTAGTCTTCTCTAACAGCTACATTACTGAAGTTTCCCGGTCTCCTGATCATTTTATTAGTGAAGATGAATATCATCCTGCAATTTTATGTTCCTATCAGCTTGAAGTTTCACAATTGACATGTAATAACACTTACTTTTTCTCTCGAGATTACCGCAACGGTGACTATCTCTCATTGTATTACGCCCTAAAAATATTTTATTGGAGTCCTATCTTTAATATGAGTAATGTTAACCATATGGTTGAATATTTGGCTAAGAACACTTTAAAAATTTTTGATACTTACATACCGTTAACCCTGGTAGCTAATAGAAAATACCCTGTTTGGTTTTCCTCTGCTGTTATTAAGCTTATTAAGAAAAAAGATAATATTTACAGAAAGCATAAAAATCAAAAGAATGAACAAAATTATTCAAATTTCTCTGCGCAGCGCTAATTGGTGAAGAACAAAATTATAGCTAACAAAAGGATTTGGCTTCTTGAAATAAATAACAATATAAAACGTAATCCCAAACAGTTTTGGAAACATGTAAAATTGATTAAAGATGGTCACCACCCTAATTTAACCATTCTCAATAACGGTAATTTAATACAAGATCCAAGTGAAGTAGCTAACCTGTTTGGTCAACAATTTGCTGAGATCTATGAAATATCTTCTCAAACTTCCAATACACATTTCATCTCTGATTCTAATACTCACTTACCTATCCCTGCAGTCAACAATAGTTTAATACTTTGGTCTATCAAAAATCTTAAATGTAGTAAATCTTCAGGACATGATGTTATCCCTAATTTTATAATTAAAGTCTGTGCTGAAATCTATGCCCCCATATTAACTAAGGTCATTAATACTAGTTTGTCTTGTGGTATTTTTCCTAACATGCGGAAACAGGCTAACGTAATTCCTGATTTTTAAAAAAAGGAGATAAACATAATCTTAATAACTACAGGCCTATTTCGCTTCTTTGTACATTTTCTAAAGTAATGGAAAAATAATACACAGACATAATAAATTTCATTATAAGAAAATAATATCCAATTGTCAACATAGTTTTCAGTATAAAAGAAATACTACAACAAATTTATTTGAATACATTAATGAAATTTATAGTGCTGTCTTATCGAGAGGTCAATATGATGCTATATATTTTGATCTAAAAAAAGAATTTGATCCTTGTCAACATTCCATCATTCTGCATAAACTTAGGAACTTAGGTCTCGATTGTGCCTACATTGAACGGATTCAGAGCTATCTAATGAACAGAACGTTTACTGTCAAAGTTAAGAATGTCTTTTCCATTTTCTTTCTTGCATCCTCTAACGTCCCTCAAGGTGGCACTTTGCCCCTCTTTTATCTAATCTGTTTACTAATGATATCGTACAACAATTAAAATTTACTAATTGCCTATTGTATGCCGATGACCTGAAAATATTTGCTAAAATTAGTAACATAACTGATTGCATTAAACTTCATTCTGATATTGACTTAGTCCCTAAGTGGTGCAAGAATAATAGTATGAATCTAAATTATGATAAAACTATCTGCATTACATTTACGCGTAAAACTAACCCTATAAAGTTTGACTATTTGGTAAATAATTGCAAAATTAAACTAAATAATAAAGTACATTATCTTGGAATATTATTAGGTAGTAAACTTTATTTTCATTCACATGGTGATAATTCAATCTCCGATGCTCATCGTACTCTAGGGTAAGTAAAATTCCTGACCTATAATGCTTCTTTTCCGGCTTCCTTAATTAGCCTTTAGTATGCTTAGATTAGGTCCAAGCTAGAATACTGATCTGTTATTTGGAATAGTATTACCATCACGGACTCGAATCATATTGAGTCAGTACAATACAAATTATTTAAACTATTTACACGAGATTCTCTCAACCGTTAATGCCTTTCAGTTATGTGGATATTCTAACTGATTTTACGACTACACTTTACATGCTCGTAGGACTGTTAATGACGCTCTATATTTTATTAACTTCTTTCTCTATTATTTTTATTGTCAAACTATTGTAAACAATGCAGGTTTAAAGGTGCCTAACCGTATTAGTAGAAACTTTAATTTTTTTTTCGCATTATATAAATATATAAACTTAATTAACATGTGTATATTCCATTTTAATTATATTTGGGAATTTGATCATTTTAGGGATAGAAAAGTTGTATCCTGGCACTTTAAATAAAGTTGATTAAGTGTGTCTCAGTTCTGTCTTCTGTTTAAATGTTTTGCTGCATGTTGTCCTGTCAGTGTGTGTTGTACTTGTCTATTCCTTTGTTTTGTATGTCTGTATTCATTTGTATGACCTTTGTTAATTGTTTATACAATGTTTCTGTATTTGTTTTCTGTATTTGTATCTGTAATTTGTTTAGTGTCATCCTATTATTGGTCGCAAGACTGTTGGATGGCACTTTAAACATAATAAATAGATAAATTATTATTATTATTATTATAATCAGTCTGCATCTTTTATAGTTATAATACATTTCACATGAACTATGTCTTTTTTTATAGGTGACTTTCCATTCGTGGTTTCTTTGCAGCTGTTCGGATTCCACTACTGTGCCGGCAGTATACTGAATGATAGATGGATACTAACGGCCGCACGTTGTGCCATGCCGTTTGAAATGGAAATTGTTGCTGGTGTGTACGATTTGAATGTGGCAGAAAGTTCACAGCAATCGGCTACATCCAACGTTAGCATAGTACATCCAGATTTCAATTCCGAAATGTAAGAATTGTAATTATATCTCGCTTTAAGTTCTATGAACCTTGATAAACAACATAAGTTATCACAAATATCGTGAAGCCAAAAATTATTCCTGTTTGATGTTACGACAAAAACGTTTGACCAGCAGTTCAGTAAAGCGGTAGATTTAAACTTACATAAATAATTATTTAGTTTCCAATCGCTTTTGTGATTCTTACATCAGATTTAATTTAAAAGAATGTTAGATATGAAAGAAGTCATATATTGGCGATTGAGGCACAGGATAATAGGGGATTAGAAGCAAAGAACCAGCGATGACTTCACGAGTGGCGACCTAGCGGCCATGAATTTTCCTTTTCCCCTGAATTTTTTTCCTTAGACAATGTCCGAAATTGTTTACATTCACCAAAAAAACTACCCGTCTTCCTTTAACTTTTCCGGTTTTTCCTATACATACAGTTAACATTTTTAAGAAACAAACTGCACTTATAATCGCCAGAATCACTCATTTGCACATTAGTCCGATGAAACATCGTATTTTATTATTCTACACGGGAAGACTGATTATTAAGCTTCAATAGCCATTTTTCATTTAGCAAAATACTGTATGTTACTTGAGTACAAATGACGTTTAGTATGAAATATATAATTATTACAACAGGACTTACAGATTTTTGCAAAACCTCTTAGAAATTTGCTCCTGTCATGCTAGTTACTTGTTACCCTCGACCTTCGTATAACATTCGATACAGAAAACGAAAAAAAAAAATGTAACTTACAATTTTTGTATTTTATTTTTTCAGTAGTCTCGAATTATACTGCAACCTTAAAATTACCTTAGTATATAAAGTTCGTTTTTTCCAAGTATTTATATTTAATTTTTATTAAATTTTACCATCAAATGAACTTGAGAAGCCGATGTTCATGGTTTTATCGTCCCACTGAAAACAAATTTAAAAAATAAAATATATATGTATGTGTGTGTGTGCGTGTGCGTGTATTACACTAAGTTTCTAGATCCATGGTTATCCAAATGAAGTGATCAAAGTAAAATGAAATCCTTGAGATATTTCGTTTCAAACATTTTATGGTAATTGTATTATTTATTGTTGTTTTCCTTGCCCTATTTAAAGTAAAATTATCCATTATCAGTTTAACATATGTACATATCAAATGCTACGTGAAGGTTGTTGTTGATCACTCTTAATAATACTATAATTTGAAACCTGAAGCAGCTACCACTAGAAGGCGAAATGTAATGCTTCGTAAAGTGTTATTTATTTTAATTAATTAAATAATTATTTCCCCTTCCAGCGCAGAATAAGAGCAAAGTACTAACAAAAATATTTGTGTATGTGTACCAAATCAGTATGTATATGCAATTTTATATATATATATATATATATATATATATATATATATATATATATACACATGTGTGAGTATATACTTACATTCATACGTTTATGAATAATATATATAACTTTTCCTCGTATTATCATTTGTATACACACAGTTGTCAGAATGTACTAACATAAGGATAGTAGTAATAACAAATAACAGTACAGAAAAAAGTGATGACATATTTAAATGCACTTAATTAATAGTTTTATTCTAAACGTTAGTATGTATAAATGTTGGCCAGTGTACGCAGATGTGAAAAATGACAAGTATTCTCAAACATACAGCTTCCCGCCATAGTGTAGTCGTTTAGGCTTCTGTTCTGAGTTCGATTCGTTGCTGAGGCATGAGTGTTGTGTTGTCCGTTCACCTCATGTCACCCTTATCGGCTCTTAAGTCTTCGCTGTTAAAGGACCGTAAAACCTTCACACCTCTTAAACTTACAAATTACGTTAAATTAACTATTTTGTCATTTATATTGTGCACCTTAAGAGTGCGTGTAAGATAAATAAACGCTGAAAACCTAAATTGGTTTCTACGCTTATTTAGAAGCCAATGTGGATAAAATACTAAATGACAAACCCAGATAAAAGTATTTGCCAACTTTATGATTAAATATTTATCCAGAATTGCTAATTCGTTACGCGCGATCTCTTGCGCCGCAGTCAAATGCACGAGGTTCCGGTGTCAGAGATTGTGCCTCAGAAGTTCGTAACACTGAACACAATTTTGTTTAAAACGTTGGCTATAACTATTGTCTAGGATTGCTATTGTTTAATTTTTACAAATTGTCTTCAAGAAAACTACAATTATAGATTAATGCTTTTAGCGTTGAAATACGTACCTCGCCCTCTTAATACACGTTACCAATTTTACAGAACGAGAAAGCTCCACGAATTTTATTGAAGGTTAAGAGACACATTAAATACCTACAAAAATTAAAAATGTTTCTTATTACATCGCAAGTTAAATAAAACACTGTTAGCACCCAATGAAATAATAGTAGAGCCTGAAACACCCTTAAGAATGTTGTGTCTACTCTGAAAATCACATGTCTTTCCTGACAATCATAATAAATCTTAATTTCTTCCTTTGTTTGCTGAGTTATGTTTACATGAAAACTGATAGTTTGTCATGTGTATTTTATTCCAGAGTGAACAGTCCAAATGATATTGCATTGCTGAAACTAAGTACTCCTCTTATGTTCAACGACTGGGTGAAGCCAATACAGATTCCTGTTAAAGGAGAAACGGCCGCAGGTATTTACATGTACAATGGTGTGACGTGAACATAACATTCCAGTTTACATTTCTGTACCAGTAGTCAATGCATTGGAATATGAGTGTGTTCCCGGATGTTTACTTACCGCTCGTCCCGCTTTGCAGGTAATGCGACCTTGGTTGGATGGGGACGTACCTCTGGTGAAAGTGAACATACACGCAGCCTTGCCAATATATTGCAGGAAGCTGATGTACAATTACTGAGTTACAACGAATGCCTTGCTGCTTTATCAAGTATACACGCCAATGATTCACTTGATGCTAACACTGATATATGCACCGGTCCTCTAGACGGTCGAGTTTCTGTCTGCACTGTAAGTATTTATTAGTTTAGTAGTTACCTGAATAATGGTAAAGAAACTGTCTCTTTCATTAATCATTAATAGAAAAACAATAAGATCTGTTAGGAACTCTAACTCTTAGGTTAACTTAAAACCATCTGTAAGTATCTCCTTTTATTTCCATAGCGAAGTTACGTTACCTAGCACGTACAATGTTCTTCGTTTACGACCATATTACATTCAAACACTTCTGACACAAAATTTAGTTCAGAACCAGAATTTGGTCATTTTTCCTAGTGAACAGATATATCTTAAAATATTACTCCCGTTGAACACCAAGAGAAACAAAACCGTATTATGTTTTAAGAAACAATGAGAAAAATAATTATTACTATTAAAGTACAGCACAATGAAAATGAAAAAAAAAAAAAATATTCAAACGGATTTCTAAGTTACGACCTTACGTCCTTATAATTTTAAAATACTATAATTGTTTTCTAAGTTACATCTTTTTGATTTTGAAAAGCCTAACAAAGATATTTAGTACCGACACGAAATCAGTACGTACCTCCAAGCGAATGAGTCAAATATTCACTTCAGGAAGATAAGCTTGGTTTATTGAATAGCGCGTAGTTACTGAGGTGAAATGCACTTCTACACATATTAAAAATAATACTATTCATTAATGAAGGTAATGTACTAAAATAAGTACTGAATACTGAGAGTAAAATTGTTGTACATCATTCAAGACAGTTGCTGAATTAAAAAAAAAAAAAAAAAAAAAAAAAA
>PNEQ01004950.1:18320-44582 GCA_003012365.1 Medauroidea extradentata | reverse complement strand
GGACGGTGGACAGCGAGCTCGGGGTCACCGGTGGGTGGACTTTTCGGGTGATCGCGGCCGGTACCTGCAACATAATTAACGTCGTGACCGATCAAAAGCCGCCGGAGGAAGCGCCTATTCTTTTCGTCGAAAGAAACTATAAGTATCTACCTCTCGTGACGCAACCCGCAGTGCGTGAGTCCCTTAGGCCGATTAAAAAGAGAAACTTCTTTGTTATTTTATTTCAATTAAAGCTAGCCGGGCATACTACAATATTACTTAATACGAACCCAATCATCCAGCATTAATCACGTAAGAGACAGAGCAGCGACACCTCTTATCATAACCAAACGCGGGTCGCGAACGAGCAAACCAACAACAAAAACGTCGCAACTTACTTTTAGACTATGAATTTCGCTGTTCTTAATATCTGACCAAGTTCATGTTAAAATGATGGCTTGCTTTAGTAAATACTCTCACTTTACATTATAAAAGATCAACGAACGATCTTCGGGGAATTTCGTTTCCTTACCGAACTGCAAATTTTTAATCTGCCGGAAATGGGAAACTATTCAGCAAGCAGAAGTAAGTCGTTGGAAAAGCAGATACAATGAGTTACACATTTATGGATATTTTTTACATTGAAAATTTACAATCCGACGCAGTCGAGAAAGCACTGCACAGTTCAATGTCCAAGTTACTGACTGTTAAAATGTTCGCAATATAGTTATATATAACGGATTTTAGTCCGTGACACATAAGTACACACATAAAGTAGTTAATATTCCAAGAAATACTAAGTATTAAGTAGTCGAATATCCCATTTAAATACACATACATATCAATATAAGACCGTACATAGGAAAAGAGGCCATAACTTCACACTTATATAATTCCTAGGAAATTTTTGACAGACAATTAAATGCTCAAAAAATAAATCTTTTACTTTAAAAAAAAGTATCCCATTACGTTTTAAAGTTACAACTTTTCATATGTCATGTTTTTAAACCATATAGGCACGGCACTATACATTTTTAAAAATAAAATTATAGTTATGTCTAAGATTGCTAAATATAGGTTTTTACTTGGCATTATAATTAACTGTTATTTATCAGTATGTGAATTTTATTCTAAATACTGTGGTGTCTTTAAGTTCCATTATTTTTGTGAATAGTCACGTTTTATTCAAATAGTTTTTTTGCATGTTATATTCAAATAGATTTTATGGATGTTTCATTGAAATGTTTTTTTGTGCAACTAATAAAATTTGTGAAATGAAGATAGCTTTTCATTGAACAGTCACATATACATATAATTATATTGTATGAAAATTGTGATATATGTACGTGCCTTAATACATATGAACTGATGTTCAATCGAAATATATTTTCGCAAGATCTATATTTATATACGTCCGTAAAACTTACCTATCTACGTACGCCTATATTACGATGAAGAGTTACCAATAATTCAGCATAGTTTGCTTCGACATAATTTCAGGTCTCTAGCCGATATTTTCTTAAAAAAAAAACACGTGACGTAATGATTGAATGTAGTATTCTGGATGTACTACATTACGATGCAGTTGTCTGTCAAAGAAAACTGCAGAGACTAGGAAAATATTAATAAGCAGAGTATTCTTTATATATACACAACATAAAATCCCGTAAATACAACAAGAGCAGCTAAGTAAGAAAAATAAGAAAGAAAAATTAATAAACCAGACACCACCAATAACACAATATGGAGGAATGTTTTAGCAAATGAAAAACAATATAAAATATATTAAACACAAACATACGTTTCATATATTTTATCTGTTTGCCCTTTTGTCGAAACTGGTCTCCATCTTGTGTTGTCTGCTTTGTTTCTGGTTTGTTCTTTTCTCTTTATTATTGTTCATATTTTGATACCCTTGTTATATTTTACCCTTGTGTGAAAGTGATCCCGTCCTCCCCCTCTTCTCATCAGCCCCTGAACTGTTTTTTTAACGTATGCAAGCTTTTCTTACTTGTCAGTTAACCTGTTCAGTTATTACCCCCGTAATTTCAGACATAGGTCTTTTGTTTGTAGAGATAACTTGTGTTGTATTGTTCTCATTAGTTTTAAGTGTAGCCTACACGTACTTTAATAATTTCATTTTTTTAACGTAAGGTCACCTTTCTAAAAGAGTAAACGTATGAAATGGACCCTGTGGAAGACAAGGTAAATGTGCCTAAACTGCGCCTGAAGGCCGCAAATAAATATATAATAAATCAAAAAAATTGCGTATGTATCCTGTTGACATAAACATACCCTGCTTTTTAAATTTTTTCCTATTCTCTGTAGTTTTTTTAGACACATCTGCATCGCAATGGAGTATGTCCAAATAACTTCGTACAGTCATCCACTCTTGTTACACAATTTTATTAAACATCGTATCTAACGTAATGTTAAACACTCAGTTTAGAGTGCAGCTGTATGGTAGACGTTCTTTCTACCGTATATTTACTCTACGGATTGTAGGCTACTCATGAACTTGTGTTATGTTGTGTGTTGATGGGTGACTGGAGGGAGATTGTCGTCCTAGATGTCGAGCAGAGTGCAGGCCTGCTTAGGAGACTCGACCCGCGACACCTCGACGACACGCGTGCCCTTGTTGAAGCTGACGAGCGTGTCGAAGTCTACCTTGACGCAGTCGTGTGTCTGGAAGAGAGCCGCGACGTCCTCGTGGTGAGGGTGTACGAGGCACGACGCCTCCACCCACTGTGCGCCGTTGTTCCTCGACAGCCGCAGTCGGTAGCGGTAGTCAGCATGGTCGTCCTTGTCGGCTCGCCCAACCCGCCGCACGGCCAGGCACAGCTTCTTCTGCGGCACGTCGAACTGTCGGTCGACGAGGAACACATCGCCGAGGGCGCACACCGCGTGGCTGCGCTCGCTGAAGCAGTCCGCCTTGGAGACGTCCCACGACGCCGAGGTGGTCGTCTCGACGCGAGGCTCGACCAAGGAGGACGCGTGCGATGACCGCAGGTGGTCGGCCATCGACTTCTTCGTGCCGCGCCACGGGCAGCGCTCCGCGGGCAGCGGGCAGGCGTACACCCTGAGAGGACAGACGGCGTGGTGCGCCGCGATGTCGCCCAGGCGGCGAGCCTCCTTGCAGCCCTCCGCCGCGTACCTGCAGGGGAACAACGTGTCCCGGGCGATGGCCTCCAAGGACACGTTCCTGGTGTCGAGGAGCTTCTTGTTGCAGAGCGGGCAGTGCTTGGTTCGAGGCCGGCAGCGACGACACACGTTGTGGCCCTTCTCGCAGAGCGTGATGGGCGGCTCTAGGTACTCCCGGCACCTGGGGCACGTCAGCACCGACAATAAGTTGTCCTTGAAGTCTTTCTCCGGGTCGACGACCACCAGTTCGGGCCTGAACCAGCTCTCCTGTCGCTCCATCGTCCAGACACCTGCACATCGGCCAGTCCCTACTTCGACACCCTTCTCTCAACAGTGGTCTGGTGACTCACATCATCTTCCGTCACTGTGAATTATAAAACTTCCGTAGACAGTGGCGTAACCGGTATTTGTATAAAGTGGGGGCGGGCTTAACACGAGAACAATATAATGAATATCGAGCACCCCTTTAAATGAGGGGTCCGGGGGTCTTCCCAAGGAAAATTTGAATTTCAAGGTGTAAAGCAGTGTTATTTATCAGTTTTTAAAACGAAACGTTGAATTTTCTGCTGATAAAAAAATTACATTTTAAAAATAATTTTCGTTAAAAAAATAGTTACGAAAGGATTAAATAAAGTGGGGGGAAGGGGGTGGTTATAACCTACATACCCCTTTGGCTAAGTCCCTCTCTGTAGGTGAGTTAATTTAACTATGGGTATTTTCCCAGCAAACCAATAAAGTTTGCACCTTAACATACTGTCCAAATACATATGTTATCAGTAGCTGTGTATAATCAAGAACAGTGATCTCTATTGCTAGACGTGCTAAGATGATTTCAGCGTTGCTCAGCCTTCTTGAAGTAAAAATTACTTCAGTCATAACTTAACAACGCAGTTAAAATGGAGAAGTGAGGTGAACACTCAGCATCTCTGGATTGAAAAGTATGTGAAATGGGAGATCCCCGAGAAAACCCGTCGACCAATGGCTTTGCTTGGCAAGATGCTCACAGGCGAAATCTAGGTCAATTCCGTCGTGAATCGAAACTGGATCATCTCGGAGGGAGGCGAATGCCACAGTCCTCGTAACATGGAATTCGACCTATCATAACGTCTAAGAAGTCCTCATTTAGAAATGGCACAAGGCCTACGTGCTTGTATAATTAAAAAACTGCACGTAACTGCATATGAGTCACTAAAGCGTTGCTGTACAAAGTACATAGCTCTTATCAACAACTCATGCAGAGAGGAGTTAAGTATGGGGTTATCTCTCCTAAGATACACATTGTCGTTAGCTAGATTTGCCAAAACGTTCCACGTAAATAAAAAATAAAAACTACCGTAGTTTTAAAAGTCACCACTTTAAGGCTATGCTCTTTAGTTTCTACAGTTTTTGAGGCAATTGTTTTACTAACTTAAACGAGAGCAGGTATCAAAAATCTGCCCGGTAGTTTTTTTTTTTTTATTTGTTTTACCAAGAAAGCTAATTTTTACAAAGCAAGGACTTAAACGATTTCGGCTACAAGGACAACTAACCAGAATTTCGTTAATTACATAATTAGGTAAAACCGTAGTATTCACTGCCTTGAAAAAATCAGCCAACTCGAGGAAGAAGATTTTAAACAAAACTACCAGACAGATTTTGGATATCTCCTCTCGTTTAGGCGTAAAATTAATATCACTAAATAGTGTAAACTAGAGAGCTAGGCCTTAATGTTGGGAAAATTTGTCACACATTTTGAAGTAGATTCCCAACTTAATGTAATAACTTACTGTAACACTGCAATAACCTTAATTACGTAAAAATTAAATGTCACTTATGTGTACGTGAATAAAAGTCTATGACGTGAACAAAGCGAAACACTGCGTTCGTTGTATGTTTTGCCAGTAAATTTGGAACGAAACTAAGTTGCCAGTTTGGAAAACATGGAGGACTTGCAGTGATAACATTAAGTGTGTAAGATTGATGTACAAAGCCAAAAAAAAATATGCCTATGTATAATTTTTGAAGTGACTATTTATACAAATACAAAAAAGAAAACACTGTCAAAGCCAGTTATTAAAAACCAAGCACTTACATTTAAATAACAAAATAATTTTAACTAACCACCAAAAGGTAATATTTTAGCGATGACGTTCCTGTGTTCGAAATTCGGTCAAAAATATTTTTTGTTCTGTTGTTTCATTCACAACTAGGAAAAATAACATAGAAAATAAGAAATAGTTTACTGAAGTGTACAGAAATAGCACGGTGATATATCAAATGAAATTAATATAACAAGAACTATTTCATGTTTTGCAAGACAATGCGAATAACATAGGAAAATTTTCAAACAAAAACCTTGATTAAAATATTTCAAAGTGACTTTACAAGCAGTTATCATGTTTAATTAGTTATGATTATCATCACTCAGAGCTATTTTGAAAACAATGACAGCTGTTAAAATAACTCGCTGGGTGGGTGTTGATTACACATTATGTCACTGTTAAGCAGGGGCGACATAAACGGGGGGGGGGGGGGGAAGGGGACACGTTCCCACCCAAAAAATTCGTAGTTTTTAAGATTTTTTTAAGTTTAAGATTTCCTTCAGTTGTATATCAAATATTTTGATGCAGAAACTCTTTAAATAGCAGCATTTTGCACCTTAAAATATAAAATTTCCCGGTGGAGGACTCCTACACACCCCTTTATTACGTAGGTTATATGTACACTTCCTCTACCAGTGACGCCCCACCCCCCAAAAAAAAATCAAATGCTTACGACGCCGATGCTATTAAGGGCAGCATAATTTAATGAATTAAAAATTTAATTTCACCGAGAGTGGCCCACTATGACCAAAATAATTTGCGGTTACGTACAGAGGACAGATCCCTGTTCGATTCTCAACCAAGTCAAGCACGTGGAAAATATGGCGGGTGTTCCCTTTGGTCAGCAGGGTTTTCTCCGAGTACTTTCACTTCTGATTCCTCGTTCGTTCACTACCACACTGTACGGCCTCGCCATTTTGTGATATTCTTCTGGGTTCTGCAGATACCAACAGGCGCTCAGATCAGAAGTTTGATTACTATATAGGGATGTCATTCAGGGGGCAGAGGGAGGGGCAGTTGCCCACTGGATTTAAAAGAAAAAATATTCAAATTTTTTTGTGTATTTTGTTATTTAAATAATACTAACGTAAGCACATAAAACCGAAGTTTTATTATTAAAGTTTCTAGTTTATACATGCTTAATTAATAAAAAAATTAAAAAGGTCACTGTCACCAAAAATATCTTGCTAATCCCCTGCTACTACGGATACTCTGCATTACTGACAGATCATGGTTTAATTAATTAATATCGTAAGGGAAGGTCACCTGAAGGTCAGGATATAGCGTCTCGTAATGCAGACCTACTGCCCGCGAGTGTGACATGAGATGACGCCCTACAGTGGAGAAGCGCCACAATTAGAAGGGCGGAGGAAAAATGATATTCCCGTGAAAACACGCCAATCAGAGACATCTACCGGCACGATTGACACATGAAAAAATTTAGAGACCGATCTCGCTGGGGATCGAACAAGGATCGCCTTGGTGGGAGGCGAACGTTCTGACCAATTGTTCTAGTGAAGTAAGCGCTTCAGAATAACGCGCAATAGAGAAGAATAGTAAAATATGTTTTATTACGGCTTCATTGGTAAACTTTCAAGTACAGTGTAATACATCGATTTATTTTAATACGTATTAACTTACTATTACGTTAACATTTATACGTGGCGAAACAATTTTATTGGAAGTATTACCAATAAAGTCTCCAAAAGTACTCAGTTATACGTGAAGAGCCGATACCCACAGAGCCAGTCATGATATAAGCTATTATAAGTAAACTACGTCTCCCGCCACTCCCCCTTTTTAAACCACTTTCAAACTATCCGCATGTTGTTTATATTAAGATGGCGGTGAACGTAACACACACGGTTCATAGATGTCGCCGTGGTCTTAAGTGGAGAGAGTGATTAAATGCGGAAAAAGTTGAATATTTCCAACATTCCAACGTAGTATCTACGTGTCCTGTTATTCTTACTCCCTTATTATCGTTTTACATTTTACCAGGGCAATGAAAACAATGGAACGCCGATAATTATCGTTTGTTATTCTTATGTAATCATTTGAACTGTCTCAAGTCATCGTCGTCGAATCACTTAAGGCGAAACATGTCTGAGTACTTTGGAGACCAATATTGTCACTAAAGATTTTCGCGATTTTTGACTAACTCTATCAGAAGTAAATGTTGGAGGCCACGATAAAACGTATTTTTTAAAAATTAAATTCAATATAACCTTCGAAAACGCACACTTTACCGAAACATAGGTATAACATAATTTACGGAGGCAATAATTTTTGATGGAAAAATTTTGCAACTATTTGTTTCAGTGGTGTAGTGCACATTTGCAACTGTTATTTGATGATAATTGCCTGATTGTGTTAGTGCATTTGACTGCGCCAATCAGAACACAGGTTACTGCGACACCATGCGTCTGTGATTTGCGGGTTTAAAAGGCCGCGTCACGTCTTTTGTTAACAATAATCATTTTTGTTAAATAAATGAAAGATGTGACGAATAACCGGCTATGTTTCTTTATAGAAATATGAAATTTTAGGATTAGGTGCTTATTATAGGATGAAATCGGTACTGGGAATTGTTTAGTGTTTATTATTTGTTGAGAGAAAAATTTTATCTTAAAATTTAAATTAGTTTAATTATTTCATAGTTACACTTTAATTTTTCGAATACAATGTATGTAATGAAAGGTAAATTAATTAACTAAGTCCCTATTGAAAAACTTTCAAATACATCGCGGCAAATTTTTAATTAGGACGGAATTAAGAAAAAGGTTATCAAAATAAGTGACACGGACTCTTAACCCGGAGACGCTGACCATGAAGCAGAGCTGCAGTTGTGTACACAAGGCATTGAAACAAATTGTTGCGAAGTCCACGTTATCAGAAAGCCGCTGGCTAATAATCTCACGTACACGCACTTACCAAAACTCTCGCACACTTCGCTACAATGCACGTCTAACCTGACTCAGTTTAGCTGAGGCATTCCGGACGGTTCTGTATGTTGAAGTCCCCGCAGTCTTGCTACGACGTCAACTACACAGGCGGACTACATGCAGCTGATAACCCAGTTCTTATCTTAACTGGGGAGTCTTTCTTATCTCCGGGGTATGAACCCTACTCCCAACCTGAGGAAACTGTCGCGTGAAGACGACTTACTCTTCACTTTACCCAAGCGTTTTTTAAAAGTAACCTGCTTTGGTTGTGTCGGTTTTCCTGAGTTACATGACTACGCTTTCTCGGTCAAAATGTCCTGTCTTCTGTCTGAATGCCTTCAAGCAAAATATAGTTTTAAGGTTCAAAATAATCATGTATATTTGATGTAGTGAGAATGAAATCCACCACGTGTTCCCGCCTCACGGCAGGGTAAGGTTAACTCTCAGGTTAGAAAGAAAGTGTGTTTTCTTGTGGGAAAGTTTGGCACAGGGAATATTTCTGCCGCTAGGAGCGCTGCTATCGCTAAGGGACCAGAAAGATATCGAACTGCAGTAAAATTATATTTAAATAGGCTTGGACATGACAGAAGTCATTTCATTAACATTTAAACTGAAAATAAACCACTTTCGCGTTCTAAATTATCAACTTAACGTAACTTAAAATTCAGGAAAGCTCTGTGATTGGTCAGTTTACACCCATTAGCGATACCAGAGCTCATTTTTCCTGTGCCAAACTTTTAACATTGTTCTTTCTAACCCGTAGTAGAATTAGCGTCAAAATGTCTATGAGAGAAGGCCGGGGTGAAGGTTGGCCCGACTGCTCGACTAGCGAGCCCTCCGGTCTGAGGAATGAATGAGGTGAGGCGAGATGAGTGTGGAGCAGCGACGGAATGAAAGGGTGGAGGGGGGGGAGGATGGGAGTACAGCGAAAAAAATCCACCACGTTTTCTACCCGCCCTGACCCAAAGGGGTATCGAACCCGGATTGTCTAGTTGGGATGCGAGAAGTCTGTCCTCTCGACCACCGTGGCGCATATTTGAACCACTTTCAAGAGCGCGGTCTACTTCAGTATTCAACGACATACTTTTATTTTTATATTTGTATAAGATATTATTTTTCTTATTTTATACGTGTATTGTGACTAAATTTTGCCCTTATTAAACTTTTTTCTCCCCATAGTTTTTGCATAATGACTCGTAACCGTAAAAATTAGCTTTTTACAGTTTTATGTACGCCACTAAAACCAACTGACATGCCTAACTGAATATATAGTGAATATTGATGATATAGGCTAGGTGATCTCCTATATAAAACTAATAAATGAAAATGGTTTGCATTTTAAGCAAAACATTCTTGAATTTTAAAATTTTTAATTTCAGCAATTGGCTTTCAATACAAAAGTGTTCTATTATTTATTTTTACACAGAAGATGGCCTAGCCAAAAACAACGTCATTCATCGTAATTTTTTTTCTAGCTTGGTATGTCAGTTGGTTTTAGTGGCGTACATAAAACCGTCAAATGCAAATGTTGACGTTACGAGCGCGGTCTACCGCAACTTTCATCACCATTTTTTATTTTTTATTTGTACCATATATTTTTTTTCCTTATTTTAGACACAAAATGTGACTAAATTTGACTCTTATGAAATTTTTTTATCTCTCATAGTTTTCGCGTAATGGCTTGTCAAAGTCATATTTTGCATGTTTCCGTTTTAACGACTACACTAAAACCAACTGACATACTAAACTCAAAAATTCATAGTGGATAAAGACATTGCAAGCTACAATATCAAGCTCATAAAAATAAAGATTAAAAAGTATTTGTAATAAAAAAAGCTAAAACTTAAAATTAAAATTAAAAAAATTCAATATTTTTTTAAATACAATTAATTTTTGTCTAATATAAGAAAAAATTATTTGGTTCAAATACAAAAATAAAAATATGACGTTGTAAACCGGCGTATACAGCGCTATTAAGGTGGCCGCCTGTTCAGGCCGTCGACCAGTGAGCAGATTTTCGGCCGTTACCAGATTATTCGAAAACTACTCATCACATACGCGTGATGTATGTTCAGGAATAACATATTAAGAACATTGCACGTGTGTATACCCGTGCTAAGCTCACCACTAGTCATTGCAGGATATTTTCTATCGACCGAAAATAGCGAAAGTAGGAGTTTTCGCGGTCTTTTTTTCGGTATGAAAATTTAGGGGTTCTAAAACGTAGGCCTATATGCGTGTACAATACATTTTTGTCCAACATATTACGTCACAAAATGATAGGGTCACCACTGTATGTCTCATAGAGTCCTAGCGGCTTGGGTGAGGCGCGATGCCCGTGCTGTGTCGTCTTTATCGCTTCCGCACTTCCAAGCTTTGAACGCGCAAAATACGTTCATCCAAACGGCCACATTAAATATTTTACAACATGCGAAGGCAGCAGAAAAATTTTTATACGTTACTAGTAGTCCCTCGTGGCTTTGCTCGCGAGTATTATTCGTAACTGATAATATTTACTTTACTTGAAAAACCTCTTTGTACACAAGACTGGTACTTCAGTCATCAAGTGTTAGAATGTCCAAGCGTCTAGTTGAACTAATTCTGCAGCAGGATAAGTAGCTACAGCTGTCCACGTGAAAAGCAGTCTTAAGTTTGTTCCTGCCATTAACAGCGAGTTTGCCTGGGCCTTATTTATAAAACTGCATTTGACGTTGTAGGGTAATTACAGACACATAAAGGTAGTGGGTTAATCGAATGAAAAACGTCTGATTTACCCTGTGCCCTCAATTATAAATTTTAAAAACATTCAATCGAAGTTTATTGCCATTAGAAAGTTTTGGTAGGAAAAGATTTCGCGGAAACGTATTTTGTGCCCCAACCTTGAGATTATTGAGATGATATATGTGAGTTGATGTTGTCGAGGAACCTAAGTAGAGAGTGAACTGCACAATCCATTTTACCCCTTTTAAATGACTACATGCTACTTGCACTAATTCGATCTGCCTTGCAGTTTTTGTGTGTGAGAATTGAACGTTCGCGCGTAGCTATTTAACGGATTTCAAGCCCAGAACCTCCCGGAATGTAGATCTGAGCTACAAACAACTGCGTCGCGTAACAACGAAATAATTAATGAAAACAATTTAATTTAAAAGATAAAATATTCATGTCCTGGACTTATAGAGGTTGTGCAACACTACGTTTCGATAGGTTATTGTAGATCATGGCCGTAGAAGAACAGGTCTGGACATTCGCCTGGAAACTTGACCCCCTTGTTGTTCGGCTGCAGTTTACCAAGTTACGTACCGTTCATGCTGTCAATTTTTGGCGCCGCAATTCGGGCGGTCGCGCACAAACTCCGCCCTCTTCCCTCCCACTAAGATAAACAATTTATCAAAACGTATTTTTTTATCAATTCATGAAAAACTTCCTTCGCTCACAATTTTAAATCATAGCTCCAGCAATCTTCATTTACTTTATTAGGTTAACAATGGAAAAAAAAGTGGGCAGAATTTGAGTCCGACCGCCAGGATTACAGCACCAAAAAGTACGACATTCTCGGTAACTTGACGAACTACAGCCAAACAACAAGGGGGTCAAGCAAAATACATTGGTAGATAGGCGAGTGTCCAGACCTGTTCTTCTACGACCGTGGTGTAGACCGAAACTCCTACATAATATATTTATTGCTGGTCGTATGAGCTTTTCGGATTGTTTGCCTCGAAAGTTTACAAACATAGTTTTATTATTAATAATCCAGTTATCTTATATAGTAAAAAAACTTACACGTAATTTTTAAATACCTACGTAAGTATCACTTTGACGCGAATAACACCTCAATATAGATATCATGGGTTGATTGAAAATAATTTTTGTGCTTTTTCGTCCTTTTGGGTGTTGAAATTAGAAATATTTTAATTTCACATCTTAGACATTTGTATAAGTATTCAATTGAAGTGCAAATCACGACGGTAGCCCGTTCAGTCTAATTAAAATCGATCATTCATTAAGAAACACGTATGACCCCTGCACAGTACTGCGAGTTCCGATTTCGAAAAATCTTAACCTTTTTTGATCATTTCTGTATTCATCAATCTGAAGCAAAAATTAACTGCATTTCTCGAGGGGTTCGGTAGATATCGAGGATTTAACTAAAACACGTTACAGGTCTTTTCACCTACTAAGAGAGTGAATTTCGAAAAATTTATTAACTACGTTTTATAATACATTATTTGTGTCTCGTGGACGTGTAAAACACGACAATAGCCCGCTGGATTCAAAATATATCGACGATTAATTGAAAACATATTTCACCTCTTTCCACCTCTCTTCACCTTCTTAGGTGGCGAATTCCGAAAATTCGTGCTATATAAAAATCAGTGGGCTCGATACATATCGATTGTAAATCGAAAACCAGTTTTACCCTTTTTCTACCTCTTTGGGGCAAATTCGGAAAACATTTCTTAACGGTATTTGGATTAATTAGATAAGCATCAATCTAAAGAAAAGAGCACTTCGATTTCTCGATTGGTTCGATAGATATAGAGGAACAATCGAAAAAATATTTAATGTATTTTCACCTCCTTAATTATCAAATTTCGAAACGTATTTGAGTCCTATCTCAGTCATTTGTTTACGTAACCAATAAAAATTGAAGAAAAAATCACGAGTGATATAAACGATTCATAAAAAAATTAATTTTTGCCCCTTTTTACTTCTTAGGGATCGAATTTGAAAAAAAAAAATCCTAAAACTGCTTTTTGGGTATTTACGTAAGTAATATTTTGAAGTGAATTCCAACTATCTATCCCGAAGGATTCGATAGATACCATTAATTAATCGGAAATACATTTAAGTTCTATTTATGAATTTCGAAAATTCTTTAAATTTGATAATATTAATTTTTATGTTTATCCTACAAAAGTAAAAAAACTCGACGATATGCAATCGGGTTCGAGCTCAATCGACATTTCTTCGGAAAAACTTTTCACCCCTTTTCACCCATTTAGAGGTCGAATTTCGAAAAATCCCGTTTTATTGCTCGCCTATGACCTGAGGGGAACACACACAAAAATGTTCACGATTCTAGGTCCAGTGGCTTGGGCTCCAGTTTGATATGTCAGTCAGTCAGTCACGCAGTGTTCTCTTTTGTACATAAGAGATTAATACCGCAAATAACCAAATTTTCTTTCTCCTGTCCTTGATACTTTTGTGCCATACGTCGCACCTCTAGCTGCCTAACTGACAACGAAATACTAAGAAGGCAATGTGTATAATTTAGCGCTAAAAGCTTCAGTTCAAAATTTTAGGTTTCTCGAAGGAAAAAAAAAATTATAGTTTTGCATACCTTTTTGAGCAAAATGTTTCTTGGATAATGTATTTTCTGAAGACCAATCTCTAGTGAAATCTCGTACATTTAATTGCGACGCAAGAGATCACGCTTAACAAATGCATCATTCTGGGTAAATGTTTGCTCATGAAGTTGGCTAATATCATCTAGAATTCTTGTTTTGTTGTTTTTACATGTGGACGTTCAAAATTGAGTAAACTTGAAGTGGCGTTTTTAGTGTTTATTTATCCACCACACGCACTTAATTAAAAGCCTACTATCTTTCTTTACGCGAATCCTTGATGAAGTTGCTGACATAGTTCTTTAACCCAGATATTTGGTAACTTAAATAACACGGTTAATTTTTGTAATGCGAGAAGATAAGAAGTAATCAAACAGGAAAATAAGCGGACTACATTAAGGTCGTTGAATTCTTGTTGTGTTTGTTGGAATTAGTTTTATCTTTGTAGACGTCAGCAGTAACTACGTTATCCCCTTACGGAAAATTTTAGTTATACGTAAAATTTCCATAACGTACATCAAAATTGAAATTTGTGTTTTACGGCAGCATACACCTAACTAAAACAAATTGACTGTATGAAAAGTTATACTTTACAGATATATTAGATGTCACGGGCTATTTATTGAGAGTTATAAATCGCAGAACTACTATCTTTGTATTTACATAATTGCTGGAAATAAAGAAAAATAGCTTTTCATTTCAACACTTTTTTAAAAAACTCTATAGGTTCGTGCATTATTTTATATTGACATAACTTTTATCAATTTACCAGTGATATATAGTTTCTGTGTGAATTACTTCATTTCAGTAAGTCCGTTGGTTTCAGTTGGGTGTACGATGCGGTGACATGTGACTTTTGGTTATGACATGGTGTTAATGGGAATCTCAAGTAAATTTAAAAATTTCCAAGACGGGGATAATGTTGTCAATAGTAACATTTACAAAACTAACACTATTTCTTACAAATATATATAGTTATTAATATTTCACACCTGAACGACTTACGGCATACGCTTGGCTGGTGCATAAGGGGTTTCTGCAGATGTTTTATTTACGCGTAGATGCGATGAACGCGTGATTGTAGAAAATGCATTTTGTGCTTTTTCATGAGGATGGTTGAAAGTCACCCGATAACCGCCATCTGGGTAATTTTAAAATGAAGAACTGTATATTGATAAATAATCAAAGTTTTGAATAGTAAATTCTTCCTGAGCATAATTTATAGTCTGTTCGTTGTTTTGATTGTAATTTTAAATCACAACTTTAGGATTTATTGATACAGCCAAAAATTCAAAATATGTTCCAGCGACTTTAGTTCTTACTACTTATACCTATTTCTTATTTCTTAAGTATTTTTAATTGTGTAATACCTTTTACCAGCTTGTTGGATCAAGGGTTTGTATGACTGTGTTCTTGTTAGAGATCATCAGTTGGTAGTAACTACACTGTTAAAAAACTTCCTAAAATGTTTAGGAAGTAATTAACCTAAACACATTATAGCACAGTTACTATACTTCCGCCTTGTAAATATGCAAACATTTACAGTTGTTACAATACAAGTCTGGTAACTTCAGTATACATTTGACTGTTTAAAAAACATTTAGAAGTGCTACCATGGATGTCTGGGAAACTATTATACTATACCTACTTTCTTAGCTCTCCTATACGCACGTCTGGCAAATTTACTAACTTTTTTTACGGTGTATGTTCATCTTCCTGTCAAGGGATGGAGGCCACATGGGGCAACTTCTTATTAACAAGGAAGGTTTGCTCACCTAAGCAGTTGTAAGGAAGGTATTTATGAGCCAAGGTAGGCGTATTGTACAGCTACACTTGGTATTATGATATAAATTTCGCGCTGACTACCCACAACCAAGATGAAATTGTCGCTCTTCTGGGCAGTACGATAAACTATTTACTTGAGATCCTCAGAGTTCAGGTGGGCCTACTAATTGAAGACTAAGGTTAAATATGACTAATCATTCAAGTAGCACACCAGCATTATTATTTCGAATATTAAATTTATTGTAGCTTACGAAATTATATTTGCAGTTGTCATCATCCTAACCTACCCGACTTCGACAACACTTAAAATACGGTGTATTTTTACTTACGCCATGCGGGTAAATAGCCTACGTATGCATGATAAACACAATTTCCATACACTGAACAGTGTAACTCACATTTATAACTATTATTTATCTAAGCATTGATTTAATAAAGTGGCATCCTTTTGCCAGAAGTAGGTTTAGAATATAAAAACCAGAGGTTTATCAACCTGTTGTTTTTATAATCTAAACCTATGTCTGTATTAGTAGCTTGTATTATCAGGTTGAACTCGGTTACGATAATTAATAGTTACCGTACTAATCGCAAATTTATTTAATTTTCCAAAGTAAACTAGTGTACGTATATCGCTAAAGAGGAGAAATATGTATTTGTATAACCCGTTGACGTTTTGGCCAGTTGTAATTCGAATGGTTTCAAAAACATGTTCTATTGTTGACTGAATTTTAAACCTGTAACACCAGAATTTGCAAACTTTTAGGGTGCGAATATTATTTTAACTTTGAATTCACTATACAAATGACATTATTAAAGAGTTTGAAACAAATTTTTAGGGATATAGCAATTAAATTAAAACTGAAAAATTCCTTGACTCATGAAACAATTCCTTAAAAAGGAAAAAAATCAAAATTGTTGTTTGCGTATGGGGACCGCTAAGTAAACAAGATAGGTAGTCTAAATTAGCATACTTGCAAAAGTAAAAGTAACTGCAACAAAATTTGCTTGTATTGTGTGTACATTGTAAGGACATAAGGATTAATTAGTGATTTATGTTAAGACAATATTTTTAAGTCTGTTTCCGAAGCGAGTTCAGTAGTATGCGTAACAGTCTCCTAGTTCCTTACATGGAGTTTGTAATCGGTCCATCCGCCTGGGAACTACTGGGTCACAGTCAGATATAGGTGTCAAACTAATTCTAACCTGTCTCATGATTTACTATGACTATCCATTTTTTTTTCGTCGAACAGTGTTTGGTAATAATGCGCTTTTTCATACAAAAAGGTATGTTAAAATTTTTAAATAATTTTAAATTTAGTTCCATCTTAACCACAGGTAAATTAAATTAATTTTCTACGGAATTCTCACACTAATTCGAAAAAAAGGGGGTCATACATTTTAAACAGCTCAGAACAGATTTTCATCACATATAGCTAAGAGTCAACACGATAAAACTAGCTATAAAAATAAAATAAATCCTAAATCGATTTATCTGTTTGGGAGCTACGAAGCCACTCGCAGATAAAGAGAAACGTTAAAAAAGTTTTGTAACATTAACAAACATTTTCTTTGTACGTTAGAAATCTTTGTAAAATCATTCGTTTATAAAGTTGCAACGGTAATGTTTGTAATACTACAAAGGAATTCCTTGTATATACCAAAAGGTTTCTGCGCTTTAAAAATTTCTTGTAAACCTGACAAGGCATTTCTTTGTAGTTTTACAAACTTATGCAAATGTACAAACCAATGTATGGTTTAACAATTTGATCATTTAGTTACAAGAATGTTTTTTGTAAAAAACTTAGGAAAATTTTTAGTGTACGAAAATCACAGGTTCACAGAATATTACATAGTTATACAAAATCACATCGTTTGGAAAGCAATTTTTCTGGAACTATGTGAATTTTCATGTAGATTGCATGCTTCAGAATAACAAAAAGTAATCACTGAACTGTACTTTGAATGTACACAAACAAAGTAGACTAAATAGCATGGAATGGTCTTAAATCTGAGTTTCTCCACGAAATTTTATAAAATAATTATTTAATGTAAAATTAATTTCTTCAAAAGATATTTCATAAATAGCTTTTGTCATTAGTAAAGTAAAACGGGCATTGAAAATTTAATTTTTTCATTATTGCAAGTACAAATACAAGGCTATATATTGTAATTTTACAAACACATAGGCGTACTTTATATTATTTTTACAAGTATAACCATTGTGTAGTTTTACAAGGAACTTCTTTGGAAACTGAGTTGCCATGGATATTATTAAAGTACAAAAAAAAAGGTGCACCTCTCCTTTTTTTCGGTCAGGGTGTAAAAAGTATTGGTTATATTTTTGAAGAGCTAAGTTTTTATCTCCAAAAACCTAGTTATTATGCATTCCCAATTAAGGACATTGATATAAATTTAACAAATCAAAATGTCATTACATCACGTTAATGAAAAGAAGCTCTGTTGCAGTAACATGCTTACTGACATAAATATAACATAAAAAAAGTAAAATTTATTCTCCTGCAGGTACCATCATAGTATGAATTTATTTTCAATGAAATATGTGTTACAAATGCATTGAATCCTGAGAAGACATTTAAGAAAAAAACTAAATATGTGTGCTCAGATATTTTTACATATTTATTACGAACAGCAACAGACGCTGAACTGACAAATAAGGTACCAAAAAACGCAATTCATTTTTCCTTAAAATATTATTGAAATTATCATTTGTAACATTGTGTGAAATTTACTTCTCTAGAGTCAATATAAAACAAAAATAAATTACCGACTTATAAAAATATAACCAATGATTGGAACAGTATTGTCTTAATGTATTTTACTGACGTTCACGTCAAATTTTGTCTACAAAAATCAAAAGAAATTAAACAGTCAATTTAAAACATTGTATTAACAAATTAAACATACATTCTACAACTATCAAACATAATTATACAAATTTTTACTGTATTCACAACAATACTTTTCACACATACAATTTAATTTTACAGACGTACAAAATTACAGTTTCGACATTTGTGGAGAACGTATCTAACCGAAAAGAAACCCCTTATTTATTTGTTTGGCAAAAATTCAAACTACCAGATATTACGAAAACGTTCACTATTACAGTCACAAGTAATTAATCACTCACACTAAATAGTATATACGTTTAGCGTTTGTTGCAAAGCATTCAACAATTAAAAAAATATATTTGGTATCCTAACACATTTTAGTTCAAACGTTTAATTTGCCGATAAAAAATATGAATATATAAATTTAATGTGAAAATACTACACTAACCGAAGGGAGCTAATACTTAACAAGTTAGTCAGCGTTATATACCACAAACTATAAAACTCATAACCGAGTCGAACAATACACGATTTATATAAAAAAAAAAACACGTCAAACATCACATTATATCTCAGTTCCAAGAAAAACACAAAAACTCTCCCTATTTTTAAGAAAACTAAATTGACAAAGTATTTAACGTAACAAATTGAGAAAGATTAGTTAACAGTAATTAAAACAGTGCAATTTGTGAGGAATGAAATAACGAGTTCATACACTCAGTATGTAAACTTTACCCAGGAGCAATAACATAGCTCTTGATAAGTTTACTTAACACGCATTGGCCACATTATACATCATATAACCTTTAACGTAATATCGGTAAATGCATCGGTTTCAGGTTATTGTTTTCTTGTCCATTGCAAGTAAGTGTGAAGCTTTTAACTTTCCGTATTACGAGTGACAAGGAAGATTCTTAAATATTGCAGTCCGCAATGTACGTGCTACGCTACTGAATACAGACCCGAATGACGTCACAACTCGGTGACGGAGCTGCCGACGCGAGATATCTTCACCGTCCTCGTGCCCTTGACGAAGTGCAGCAGCAAGTCGAAGTCGACGGAAATGCACTGTCCCGCATCCATGACCTCGTCGACGTCTTCCCTCTCGGAGCGGGGCACATCCGTGTAGCTGACCTTCCTGCCGCCGCTGCACGACATCTTCAGCTTGTACCGGAAGCCCGCGGCGTCCTTGGCGGCGCCCAGGTACCTCAGCACCAGGAACCACTTCTTGCGCGCGTCGTCGAACCTGCGGTCCATGAGGAAGATCTCGCCGAGGCAGAAGACGGCCTGCGAGGAGTCGCGGTACGAGACGGTGCTGGGCAGGTCCCAGCTGGCGAAGGGCGCCTTGGGGTCGGCATCCAAGTCGACGGCGTCCCCCGGGTGCGTCTGCAGCACGTGAGACTTGAGGCGTGGTCGCGGACCCTGCCAGGAGCACCCCCGTGCCGCCGCCATCAGGCAGGGGTACGTGCGGAAGGGGCAGACGCCGTGGTGACGAGCTATGTTGTCGAGCAGGTGCTTCTCGCGACAGCCGAGGTGGCGATGTCGGCAGGGGTACTCGATGGAGCGGGCGATTTCCTCCAGAGACCGGTTCCTCAGCTCGAGGAAGGGCTGGCGGCACGTGGGACAACGGAACAGCTTCTTGCGGCAGGTAGCGCATACGTTGTGGCCGTTCTCGCAGAAGATGATGGGCGGCGTGATGTACTCGGCGCAGACGGGACACTCCAGCGAAGACAACACCGCCTCTGAGATGTCTGCCAGCTCGGGCTTCTTCTTCTTCAGCGACATCTTCAACACTCACAGCACCTCCTGGAGGCATATCCACAATCTGTTACCACGGCTCACGTAACTCACTGATAAATTATATTAACAAAATAACTAAGGTACTGTTATTTCATACAAAGGATTCTACTTCTGATTTTATCTCCAAATAATGAGTTTTGGTGGAACATTTGTTTACATGCCCTTTCTAAAAATTTACTTTCATGCTTGATAATAAAAATGATAACGACGAAATGTCTATAAATAATGGAGAGAATCTCAGTCAAATAAAATCATGTATGAAATTTCCATACAACAGTCAGTATATTATGAACAAAATTGTTGCCGTTGCGTTTTATGAATGTTTATTGGGAGGCAGTATTCTGATTATAACTTGTACCAAATACCCGTCGTGCGGTACGCTGTCTTCTTGGTCTTTATTATGAGTAACCCTGCACGTGAACATTGACGCCAGTCATTTTTCTTAAAGGTGTTGATAACAAACGTGAGCAAGCAAGAATCGACCTTAGATCCGGGCTCTCCTACCACCTGTAGGCTAACACGCTAGCTGCTATCCAGAATTCAAAGCTGACACAACATTAAATTGTTACAGTAAATAGTAGTCAACCTAGATCTGACTCAAAATTCGCATTTTTTTTTAATCTTCTCTGGAAACGTGGGATTCGTTATTGTTATTATTGATTGATATATTGTTGTAATGTTAGAAAAATAGTTGAATAATATATTATATTAAAATATGATTAAGTAAACAGATTACTTCTCCAAGAAAATATAATACACGGATACTTAATTGAGGATTTCGTCTGAGCTAGAGTATGTCTCTTAGGATTATCACTTCACTATACTGGGTGTTTTGTTTGTTTTTGTTGGTCTGTTACAAAACAAATGAGGTTAAGTAAACTTTCATTTCTCGTCGTTGCAATTGACTTAATTCCTCTGGAATTCTGTTTAAACTCGTTTTATTAACTCGTTGTCTAGTCTTCTGTTTGTTCGATAAAATCTTTTATTGCTAAATCTATTGCAAATAACGTCACACACAATATTAAAAGGCATAAAATGATTATTTTAATAAAACGTTTGTACAACTTCTTTCACTGCAAACGATTTGAACTGTTGTGCGTTTTCAGATACTTTCTTCACTATTATCTATTGCATGCGCCCCACTTTTTTTCATTTGAATCTTACAGTACTTGCATAGGATATATTATTTTATATTTTTAATCCGTTTTAGACACTAGGTACATTAATTTTTTTATTTAAAAAATAATATTTGTGGTTCATATCATCGTCCCCACGACACAAAGTTTTTGCCAACAAAACTTAAGGAATGGCGTATGCCCTGCCCACAGTGACTTCCCTAAGTGTTATGTTTTCACCGATTATAAGTGTGACATCGGTATGTACAAGTTATGAATTATTCCAACCAGTAGCCTGAAATAACTTCTTCGTGCTGTATTATAATTCTTCAGGGCAATGCAAATTTCAAAACATCTTCAAATTGTGTTCCAAATTAAGTACATTTTTTACTGTTAATTATGTATTTTTCAATTCTTTGCTCGTAACGTGTGATACTAACATAATCATTATAATGTTAATTGAATATTCCACCACTAATTTGGAACAGTGTTCTCGTGAGATAATATTTTTCATTTAATCTGAATTCCATCAGCTTGTTTGCACTAGAAAATTCAAAGAATGTGTGTTACTTTCTTTCTAAACAGGTAGAGAATGTGTCGAAAGTTTCGTATACGTTATGTTATAATATTGGTTGTTTTACGTGTAGTCGAACAGTTTCACAGCTTTAGTATAAGTGCACGAGAGGAAATAAATGACAACGGCTGGTGTATTTTAAACTATTGTATCTTCAATGCTTCTCATATTTTAAATGATCTGTGAGTATAATAATTTCTTGGTAACAACAGAACCAATTTTACCGTCTGAACGAAACATTTGATAAGGTGTATTACAACGAAATATGTGTAACGAATGCTTTTAAATTAAAAGAAATAAAGTTGTCATGACAAAAGAAAACAACGATCAACGCCAAAAGCGGGCGTGACTTCGGACACATTGGACTTCGGAACATTTTTGAACAAAATATTTTTCTCATGTTTGGTTGCCCTGAAAAAAAAATATTTATTTGCGATAAATTCTGAACAATAAATATTTTCGTAAAATTGCTACAATATTTAGTCACAGTTAACAAATTATGAAAAATAAAAGTAAGGAACCTGTACCGAATATGGCCCGCTTAAGGTTCGCAAACCATGCGTGCCTAAGTAATTAATTATATAACCAATATAACATATGGATGACGTAAGACAGATATTTATGTATGGTGTATGTTCATACTGGAGACTAGTGTGTATCTCGGCATTGACATACAATGGCGACTAGTGCACCATATTGAGAACTATGCCATATTCCGTACGGGTACCGTAGAATAAAAGTGTTCCGAGGTCACCTCTCGTGCCAAGTCACCCTCGCTTGCTGTGTTACAGTTATGTAAATGTTCAACCACATTTTCACTCTTAACTGAAACTTAACACAATTATTGTGTGTTTAAAGTATCTAAACAACCTCTAAGGGGGAAGGAGGAATGAAACCCCAAAATTCTTTTTAAAACGAAGATAACGAAACTAAATAGTGTTGGCTTACATTCGTCAACCCAATTATTATACCTTATTTTAATTTACATAAAACTATTCAGTGTTATTAGTCAAGATTATCTCACTGCGTTGCAAGTGGAACAAGGTAAATCTTGCGCCAGGGATTAACAAGGCACTAGTCATAGCTGTTGCTTTATCTTATCTCTTCTCAGAAAACTAAACACAAAAAAAAAAAAACATAGCTGAAGAACTTACTGTAAAAAAACCCGAGGGATATCGGTATTTCTTGAATGTATACATACGCGCTGATATTTCCAACGAATTGTAATCACAGGTATGTAGGTATGTAGGATATGCTGCGAGGAAGGATGATGCTGTAACTTAATTTTGTTTACATTTACCTCGAAACATCCACTGTGAGTTATGGATATTTACTCAGTCATAAGTTAGGGGAACTAATTACAAAACAGGTTACTTTCCAAGCGAAACTGCTAAACTTAGTCTCAATAACCGCATTTGTTTCAAGAAAACAAATTTAAAACTATGGTTTAATGTTTTTGAACATTCAGAAGACTTTTAAAAACATGTTTTTGGGAACACAAAATTGATTAAAATAGCTTTTTCAGACTACTATATGCAGAAAAATAGCAATCTGATTCGTAAAACAGAATCAAATAACCATTAATATAGTTCATTCTCTAAATAAAACTACGATGATATCAGCTTAAAGTCCAACTAAAAAAAACTGCATGTACGGAAATACTATGCGTTAATACAGTGTTACGCCCGCAAATTCTATAGTGTTCTGGATCGCCCCTATTGCAAAACTCTTAAACTGCCTGCAGTGGATTTAAAGAAGTCGTCGTCGGGGGACTTACATTGAAGAGACTGTTGCGTGGTATATTATTTTATTTTTAAAGTTGTGAACAGTGCACATTTAATTAACACATTTTAGGTTTTATGATGTGTATATTAAATTGAAAAAAATAATTTGTATTATTTAAAGCTCAGTTAAACACGTTTTTTACGGCAAGTACAAAAAAAAAAAAGCATTACTTTTAACGAATTTCTTTCATATGGTAACCAAACAGATGCCTTGAGGTATATGAAATCAAGTTTGAAATAACTTTTCTTGCGGTCATTGTAAAACAAACTAAATAATTTATATTCTAGGCAAGTATACATTAAAACGCTTTAGTTTTAATTTTCTCACTAATCGATTATGATGTGACATAATACACATATCTTGCAGTGCGCGTCCTGAAAGTATGATCAAACTTATAGTCATCATCACAAAGTACTCACTAAAACATTATCCGCCACCAATTTTGTTGTTAGGATATGAAACGTCAAGTATGCAACAATAGCGGACATTCTAATGGGTATCGCGTGCAACTTAACTCTTTCTATGTTCTATTTATAGGTGTTCTTAAGGTGCACTGTAAAAAATCTGCCTAAAATGTTGAGGAACTAATTAACCTAAACGAAGTATGGACAGTTACCATACTCCCGCCTTGTAAATATATCTTTTACACTTGTTACAATACAAGTCTGGTCACTTTAGTATATATTTGATTGTTTTACTAAAAAAGTTTAGGATTACTACCATGAATGTCTGGGAAACAATTCTACCATACCTACTTTCTTAGCGCTCCTATACGCAAGTGTAACAAATTAACAAACTATTTTTTAGAGTGTGGAAAGCTAGATGCAAAATTTTATTTATAGATTTTCTGCATTAACTTACGTTAAAAAATATTTTCGTAAATGTGGCAATGTTGAGGCATAGACTATTTGTGATGAATTTTGGAGATCATAATAGTGTTATATGTTCATCTTATTTTGGAGTTGTAGCGATTCTTTAAAATTAACCTATAATTCCATACAATGATTCAACACGACAAATTAATCAAAGATTCTATATTAATTATGTCAAGCAGTTTATCAAGAATATATCTTTATGTCTTGTCAAAGAGAAAATTTTGATAATAAGTTACGACTTGAATACATGTTATGGCTCGAAAACAAAAATTCAAGAAAATTATCTAGAACTTCCCCTTAAGGAGGCCGCCTGTCCAAGGCTTCGAGTGACGCGCAAAGTGACAGCCGTTACAAGGTTATTCTGAAAGTGTTAAATGCGCACGAGTCATCTCTGCTTAGGAACATCATTCAAAGGACCTTACACGTGAGAACACCTTCGGATTCACCACGCACTTATCACTACAGAAAATTTTCTAACTGTCGAAAACTGCGAAAATTATTTTTTTTGTCCTCTAAGTACAGAATCTTGTAGCGAGTATAGACTGTTACAATACACCTGTATCGTTACTATGGAGTCATAAAGAGGCAGGGTCAAAACTGAATGTCTGAAAGACAGAAGAAGACAGCAGGACAGCTCAGTAACTCGCGCCTAGAGGCTAGGGAGAAGCACGATGCGGGTTCTGAGACGTCCTTATTGCTTATGCACTGCTGCATCGAATGCGCAATATCTGTTGACACAGGTGGCCACCTTAAGAGATATTAGTACCTTAGCTTCATTGGCGGCATGAAAACTGGAAAGGCGATCTTGCAATAAACTTAAATATTTTTATACCAACGACCACGATCGTAGAAGAACAGGTCTGGACACTCGCCTATCTACCAATGTATTTTGTTTGACCCCCTTGTTGTTTGGCTGTAGTTCGTCAAGTTACCGAGATCATTGTGTTTTATTGGCGCTTCAGTTAGGGCGGTCGGACTCAAACTCCGCTCACTTATTTCCATTGTTAAATTTATAACGTAAATAAAGATTACTGGAGCATTTTCTTAAATTTGTGAGCGAAGAAAGTATTTCGTAAATTGATAAAAAAAAATACGTTTTGATAAATTGTTTATCCTAGTGGAAAGGAAGTGGGCGGAGTTTAGTCCGACCGCCCTAACTGAAGCGCCAATAAAACATAATATTCTCGGTAACTTAGTGAACTACAGCCAAACAACAAGGGGGTCAAGTTTCCAGGCGAGTGTCCAGACCTGTTCTCCTACGACCGTGACCAACGACCTACTTTATGATCATTCAAAAATATTTTTAAGACAGAGTCAATGTTCAAAAATTATTGACAGACAACAAACAATAACATTTTAGTCTATATTATTTCTAATTATTTATTAGTGCAGTTAGTGTTTTAAAATTATTTTAATATCCCTAAAATTTGCTAGTGCAAACGTTTTTATAGCTACATAAATTATTCATCACGAACTCAGACGTATTTTTGCCTACAATACATCTTCTTATCGCCCATGCTACACCCTGAGTCTGGAGCCAGGAAAGTGGCTGTTCGTTAACAGTAGTAAACAGCAACAATAATCAGTTCATTTTGGACGAACCATCATATTTCAGTTAATGTTACTCCAGTTTACTGACATTTCAGGCATGATTCTAGCCATCCCAGTTTAACTTGTAACCCAAGGCACAGATATGTTGAACTATTCATCCGAGAGCTTCCAGCGGATTATTTCTGGGGCAAACAAACATGATTGGATAAGAATTCCCACGCCTAAAATAACAGCTTAAGGGAAATGGTGCACGCTGAAAATCAGTCATGTGTGGGAATAAGCCGCAAATAGGCTTAAACCGTCCACAAACGCGTACTTGTATGCTATCAGCGCGCAGTTAGATCGTATATAACGCAGGGAGTCGCTTATCGCCAGTCAGTTGGCCGCGAGCCTTCGTAGAGCGAGGGTGCGCTTCACTTCGCTGTGCGCTA
>PNEQ01004950.1:0-17320 GCA_003012365.1 Medauroidea extradentata | reverse complement strand
TCATCCCGCGCAATTTTTTGTAGTTTCCGATATTTACATGAATGTAGAAAACTCCAAAAAAGTGGTCATAACTTCGTTAAAAAAATTCTAAAAAATATTTTTTCATGGTCAGTCTACTTGAAATTTTTCTCTGATTCTTATGCCATGCAACAACAATCGAAAATAAAAAAAAAATCCGTCGCTCCATTGCCCTTAAAATGCTATTGTGTTCGTGTGCATGCTAAGTCGACTCTAACGTGTCCTTCAAACACATCATCGCCTCTAGGCACGGAGCACTACACAAGCGTGCAGTGATTCCGTTGAAAGTGTTTTTCTATGAAACATTAAGATATGATGCTGTTGTTTTATTTGAGTAAAGTATGTGTGAAGGTTTGTATCACTGTGTTTTACGATTGTGACTGGTATTTTCCTAGGTACAGCAACGTGGAAAATCCATTTTGTACCTCTTTTGAAAGACTCAGCAAGCTCATGTTTTTTTTTTTTTTTTTTTTTTTTAGAATAGCTTAACATACTGGGATGTTTAGGGGGCTTCTTATTTTCCAAGATATACGCATTGGAAATACGTTTAAAAATTACGCAAAAAAAACTGAGGCCATTCGCCTCCCACCAATGCGACCCGGGTTCTATTCCTGACTGGGTTGGTGCCCGGATTTTCGTATAGTGGAGTCGTGCCAGACGATGTCGTTGGTCGGCGGGTTTTCTCGGGGGTCTCCGGTTTCAACCACCCCTTATTTTCTGTGTCGCTCCACACTCACATCATGACAACCTTTATCAGCTCCAAGACCTCTCTCTTAAGGGGCCCGCCTCGTTGCCATAAAATCACACTGCAGCGTGTTTGAAGAAAAAGTTTTACACCGAAACTAATACACGTGTGTTCACGCCGTTTCTCTACGAAAAGAACACACTTCAGACGACTGCCCTTAAGTACTTTCAAGACAACAAACGTATTAGAAATCCCCTTTTAAGGCACGTCATAATGGGTTAAAACGGGTTTTTCAGGCTGCTATAGCGGAAAATATACAAGCCGAATACATGTGAAACCACTTAAGGGCAGTGCATTGGACTTTAGTAAAGTGATTTCGTAAATAAAACAATAGGGTCACCACTTAAAGTCCCATAGGAAATTTGTTTTTTTTTTTCGCGAAGACTGCACGCCTTAAGCGTAGAGGCGACGCGCCATTGTATGGCCTATACGACGTCGCCCTTAGCACCACACCTCACTCACACAAACACATGTGCCACGAGGCGGGCCCTTTAAGGGTATGGATCAGAGTTTCTTCGCAATTAACGACAATTATTTTTTAAAACATAAATGGGAGCCGTTATCGTAAAATCGCTTCGTAACTTTGTTATGGCTGATTTAAACTGCATACTTTAATTTTTACGAGTCAGGAGACTGCAAAATAGTTGCTAATTAGTTAATTAACGAAATTTCCTTTTAATTGATGAATTAGCTCTACTCATCATACAGATTGTCTCGAAAAATTACATTGAATAGTAAAACCAATTTGCAAATAAGTTACGAAGCGATTTTACGATATCGACTCTCGTATGGTTTTTAAAAAAATAATTCTCTTGAAAGCCGAGAAACTCGGACCCAAGCCCTTAACATCACTTAGAAAAAAAAGACTGAGAGACATGACGTCACACAAGTAAACTTACCTGCGAGATGTTAACAGCGACAGAAGAGTATGGCAGCAGTAGTCTCCCTCGTGCCAGTAGGTGCAGGTACAATGGCGGCTGTGTTGATAAGGACGTCCTCTTGGTTATGTCCCTCTCCTAGGCGAGGCGCTGTAGATAACACACGACAGACGCGGGTCGCGCCAGATAACACCTATAACGACGGCGACGTGGCGAAATCACATCTGAAGTCACCTCTTTGTAAGAAAAAAAAAAACAGCGTCTTGCCTCACGGCTAGTTCCCGCAACCCATGCATTCTCCTAGTAAGCGCCGGTTTTATTCTTCGAAAGAAAAAAATTGCTGAGGCACATCTATCGCGAAGCCAAGATTTTTTCATCGCATCAATGTCTTCTCTTTAGGGAGATTACATCTACTATCACCACACGACATGTTTAGTCAAGTCACTCTCTGGTGTTCGTTAATGTTATTCAGTGTTATTAACAGAAAAGTGCGGAAGTTTTGAAGAGAAATCTGACGTTGCACGGAAAAGTAACCAGACGTCAATACTCTATAGTCTACGTTTTTAATGTGTTCGAAAAAAAGCAGACATGAATATGGCTGAATGATGTGTAGGTATAAGATGAGAGGAGTTTAATATTATGAAAACATGAGTAGGTGCATTGCTTGCAAAGGGTTTCACCACAAAACATAATAAAGTTATCGAATAAGTTGTATGCTCTGTCACTTGTATAAAAAATGTGTTTTGCCTTTGTTCTAACTCGCGAAGAATATTAAACGTATAAGATAAAACATTTCTTAATGACACGTCAGGTGTACATGTCTGAAATTGTATTATAAATAAATCAATATGTGGCCTGCAATGGTAAACTTATTTTTGCTACAATTTAGTAAAAGTACGTTCAGACGTATTAAAATTAGGAACGAACTTTGAGGTTATAAAGTTATGTACTAGTACCATGCAGCAAGAACAATTATTATGTCATCAAGTCAAGGTTGAATTTGGTGATGTTGTTGAAAGTAGCTTCAGAGCAAAGTGTTTATCCCTTCTTAACCGTGACATCAAGCATACTCTGAAGGTCCGGTGCTAGGCGAAGACAGTATCTGATAGACAGTGGCTACTAGAGGGACAACGATGTAAGTGGGAGCCGACAATCGTCACCAGGGACTGAGAGGAGGGACACACGGAGACCCAGACTCGCCCAGCTTGCACACTCTCACGCGCATAGGCAGGCTGTTGTCGTACATGAAGCGACGCACAACGTCGTAGTCAAGCTTGGCGCAGCTCGACGACAGCCACAAGGCGTGATGGTCCCCGCCGTCGGCCGGCGTCGTCCTCTCCCGCACCGCGACGCAGCGCGCCCCGTCGTCAGCGACGAGCCGCAGCTCGTAGCAGTAGTGTCGCGCGCGCTCCGACGGCCCCACCAGCACCACGGCAGAGAAGAACTTGTCCTTGTGCAGGCGACTACGGTGGACGAACACCTCGCCGTGCGCGAGTATGGCGTGCGAGTACGCCGGGGTGACCGTCAGCTCGTCTAAGAGGAGCGTGCACTCGGCGGCGTGGACCACGTGGCGAGGGTGGGCGTCGAGCAGGTGTGTCGGCAGTCCGTGTAGCGGGCCCTTCCACGTGCACCCCAGGGGGCAGAGGTCAGGACGGTTAGGGCACGTCGCCTGGTGGGCCAGCACCTCCTCCGCGGGCAACGTCAGCTCGCAGCCCAGGTGGCGATTGCGACAAGGGTACCGCAGCCCGCTGACGATAGTCTCTAGCGCGACGTTGCGAGCCTTCAGGAAGGGCTTGCGACACGTGGGGCAGCAGGGTAGCCGAGGACGACACTGCGAGCACACGTCGTGACCACTCTCGCACAGGGCTATAGGAGGCAGCATGTACTCCAGACAGACTGGGCACTCGAGCGCCGACAATAGACTGTCGCTGACCGCGCCGTTGGCCTCCAAGCCTGCCCCGGACATTGCCGACCCTCACCGCCCTCTTACCTTGCCGTGGGTGTTACCAGCACCGTCTTCAACAACGCCGATCTCGCTCCAGCATTCCACGAGTCTTCTCAACTCACGACACTATATCCCCGGCGGAAATTAAAGCGTTGTAAACCCACGCCACCTTTCACTCGCATTAAAATACTTCTTGCGCCGTCTAGAAACGCGAAACAGTTTAACTTACTAGTTATGTAGACGGGAAATTTAAATCTAAAATCCAGAGCCACTCTGTTGGCAGATATCTGAAAGCACACCCAGTTGTTAACGTCTGTCGTTCGTTAATAAGCTGCTACTACATACTGCACGAATTTGACTTTCATGAACCCGATGTGTTGTTATCTGTGCGCTACTAAACTCGTACGGCGGTGACTGTTAAGTCCCCGATATCGTGGAGGAAAAACCTGCTCCGATAAAACGCTCGTTGACGGAATAATACTGGGGAGTTGTCGACGAACACGCTGCCGACAGTCGACCAGAGGTCCCGCACGACTCCACGCTTACTTCTGTTACTTGTAGACGTCAGCATTTTCTTGACTCTTGACAGTGGCTCTCGTAAGGCGAGATAACGCCGGCCGCCTGACTAACTCTGATAAGAAGAGAACAATTGCAACACGCTTAGCTCGAAGAAGATATGCCTCTTTTCATTTATTCCACGGCGATAAAAAACTTTTACATACTCGGTGATTGCACGCAAATACTTCTCTGGGCGGCGCAAAAGTCTGCTTACTGAAGTGCGGCGCGATTTCTTCACATTGGATCCAGTTCCTAGTAGATCGTTCACCAGTGTTGTCAAGTTTGTTGCACCAACTAAATCTGTTTGTTTTTCTAACTGTATTTGGAAATAAACAGCATTAAGGCCCATTTCCTATGTATACTATTTTAGTTAGTAAATTTTATTTTTAAATCCTGAAAGAAAGCAGATAGCACAAAACCGTTGTATATACATTTTGGAAATTATTTGTACTATTTAGCCTAATTTATTCATATCATAAGTTTATACAATTCGGCTAATTATCGACTTAATTAAATTGTTTTAAAGCCGACAACTATCCAAAATTATGAAAACTTAACGTTTCGAAAAAATTAGGGTACATGTTATAAACCATATCCATAATTTTTATGAAACGGTTTCAGAATTTAAAAAAATAAAATTTACTAAAATAGCATAAATAGGGATCCGTGGCCTTAAGTAATTGTCGTTAATGAAAATTCTACAATTTTAAATTCTCTTTAACTAAAAATACGTGTGGTTTAATAGACCTGGTTTTCAGGTAGGTAAATAATTTACATTGGTTAAAATTGTTTGTAAAAAATACAGCAACTTACAGCTTGACATTGAATTAAGTGTTACAATTAGTAAGGTGGTAGACGAGATAAAATGGAATATTTGCGTTTGACGCTCTGCACTTGCAATGTTGACAGTTGCTCAAAGAACAACATGTTTGCAGAACTCACGGACACAATAATACACCTGAATGCAAACACTATCGCGTTTATCGCGGGATCATATATTTTACCAGAGAGCTACTTCGTAGTAGGAACGGCCAACTGTATGCCCGCGGGCCAAACACAGGTCCGCCACTGCATTTTAAATTGCCCGCCAAAAGTTGAAGCACTCAACCTATATTTCAAAGTTAATTACACTGACAATGAAAATATTTAAATATTAATGGCATAGTTGCAATGCTTCTTTTCTAAATACTGTGGAGACTGTGTACGAACTCTAAGAGATAATGACAGTTTAAGAGAAAACATTCATTCTACGCAAAGTATTATAATTCAAATATCAAGAATATAATGAATAATTTTTATTTGTATAAGTGTAAATCATATCTTAATATTCACACGTGAGCTCACGTAAGAAAAAGCATATTTATTCAGTAAAAATGAAACATTATATTTAATATATTTACGTCAGGATTGTTTTGAAGTCAATGTAATTTTTAAAGCCATTATTAAAGTAATGCAATACCATAAAAATATTCAGAAAAAAACGCCTTAAAACGCGATCAAACGACAAATTAATATCTGTTAGTAAATGTCTATAAATTTCTGTTAAAAACATTTGTAACCCGTAATATACAAAAAACGATGTATTTCGCTTGGAAAAGGTAGCATTCATATTACAAAATATATGTATTTTAGAATCACTTAAAAATATGTATAAAATATTATTGACATAAAACATAATTTATATTGAATGTAATCTGATAGTCAAGAAGGTAAAATTTTGTAACGCGGCAATTTAATAATACAAGTTAATGTCATCACACATTGATTAAAACAGAAAAATTATAATAGTACATAATGTTATTTAGGGCTATGTCAGTGTAAGTTCCTTGTAATCCTATCCCTTTGATTGCAATTTTGGAGGAATGGTGCACCATTTTTTTCTGTTGGTCAGATTTTTACAAATTTATTACAGTAATAATTTAATATGCTCCTAAATTTCAAACTATTCCATCTTAATCCAAACCCTAAAACTTTATCATGACCATTAGATATAGTTCATACACCGATCTGTAAATTTAAACTGTAGTAAACTGTGCTAACCTTGTTATATTTTCCAGCAAAATTTAATACTCTCTGTGCGAGGGGAGCGTAATTTATATTCAAATTTTTCTCAACTATTTTAATGTAGATTGTATGCAACTAAATTTCAATTTTTCTGTTAACTAAACGAAATGGTACTAGGCAAACTAGTTAGACCCATCAATAAATGGTCAATCAGAACAGTTACCGTCAAGAAAAGGCTGCTAGTATATCGTGCAACCTACACTCGTAGTAGTCTGCCGCGCTCGCGAAAGAAGATATGCACATCATAGCTATAACCCAAGGCCACTCATCAAACCTTCACCCTCAGCAGTAGCCTACAACAAAGCTCGGCGCTGACCGAATGCAAACAGCAGAATTTCAAGAGACGAAGGCAGATCCTTTACCTTTAGCTGTCGTCTGCCATTGTTTTTCCTTCACTATAGTTTATCCTTTCCGTCTGAAGAAGCAACCGTATTCCATATCCTACTGCCATAATACTGCCAGAGCACATACTGAACCATATACAGGATGGTTGCTATCTCAAAATCCGACCAACCCTTATGATACGAGGACGTATCATTTTGGTAACTTTGGAGGCAATGTTATGATTACCAACAACCATGCCTGGAGGACGGGCTAGCGACGACGGCAGTGCAATCAGGTCAGGGATTGCACAAGACAAGGGCCTCTGCGATTCTCCCCACCGGCACTGAAGTGTGTCAATATAACGCAAGGTTCGGGGGAAACGGGGTCTGTCTCCTTCAAGTCTTCCAGCCGTCATCAGCTCGCCAGGATGGTCCTGGGTCGAGACCCACGACGTGCCGCCGTCGATAGCCGACACAATCATCATCAGCCTCCGGCATCATGCTAACTGTGAGGTCTAAGGTGTCCAAAGGGTCACCCATCATATAGTAGAACCATTAATTATTTAAACAGCCGCTCCCCTCCAACCTAAATTATGTAGTACAACCGTGTAATATTTTTGTAACTAAACTATGTAGAGTAAAGCCACATAATTATAATAACATTTTATTTAACCGTAGCCCTCACCCTTAACTTAACCACTTAAATAGTTTCAGTATGAAGTGCCAAACTCTGGCTACAGCCACCAAACTACTATAAAACATGTGTAAAACCTACTAAAATATTAAGTTTTACAACAATATCAACCGTTATTTCCATGCTATCACCAAAAATGGCGATGATTTGCCTTAAAAAGAATCCATTTATAAGAAAAATAAACCATTTCAAAACCAAACACTCTCTTCATAAGGATGGTGAGCAGACGAGAAAATAATATTTTTATGTGTACAGAGAATTTTAAGTGTAACCGTAGTTTCATGGCGGAATTGTAAGTTATTAGGTTGTGTTTAACAGAGGTGTGTTTTGCTTGTGATGGTAAACATAATATATTTCTCATTGAAACGTAAAGTTATGTGTAATTTTGTGATGGTATCATTTAAAGTAGTTTTGAGTACAAGATTTCTACATGATCTTGTTCAAATAATTTGTAAATTTCAGTTACGAAGTCTTTCTATACTGAGGCGTTCTTGACAGAAGGACGAAATGTTCCTCGTTGGAGGATGGCCCATGTTACAAACATCGTAACACTAACACTGAGGAACTGTTAGCTCTATTGCGTAGTTCGTCTTCGCAAGTGACGTCATCTAAGCTAGTCTTTACGCCTTTACTCGGTATCTCCTTCAAGCACATTAAGTTCTCCAGAGACTGTTAGAGCGAAGACTGGTAGCTTGTAAATTCTGCGCGCGTTCACTTTATAGCCATTCTGTCGAAACTTTAGAAGCTGGAGAATATCCCATGTGCCTCGAGATTCATCAGCGAGTTCGTAGGCCTATATTACAACGCCTGAAGCACAGAGTTGTGTACAGGAATATAAGCGAATTAAGGACATGACCCATCATTTTACTGTTTTGACGATAATTATTATTTTATTCCTAAACGAGAGCAGAAATCGAGAAACTGTTTCACAGGTTTGTAAAAAAATTATTTTTCATATGTAGTATAATTATTTCTAGACAAAAATTATATATTTTTGTTAATTAGTTGATAAAGGCCATGATCTTTCATTTATTTCAAACACCTGCAAATAACGCGAATTTTTTTTAACAGCATGCTTTGAAAAATGTTTAGTCTGTGTACAGTCATACGATACACAATTATGCCAGAGCGCTTTTTTAAAAGTAATGTACCGTTTGCTTGAAAAATATTATTTTGCTTAATTTTGGCTTTTTTTGACAACAAAAATATGTGATATTTCGTAGGCAAAAATCTAAAACTAAAAAAAAAAAAAAAATAATAATAAAATAAAATTAAACAAAAATAAAATAAAATTCTAATGTTATTTTTTTTAACAAATAATTTCAATTCTTTATTTTTATGAGCATGGCATTCTAGCCTGCAATGTCTTTATACACTGTGATTTTTTTTTAAGTTTGGTGTATCAGTTGGTTTTAGTGTAGTCCTTCAAACGGAAACATGCAAAATACGACGTTAATAATCCACTACGCGAAAACTATGAGAGATAAAAAAAAATTTCATGAGAGCGAAATTTAGTCACATTTTGTGTCTAAAATAAGAAGGGAAAAAAAACATATCTGGTAAAAATAAAAAATGAAAAAAAAAAAAAAATGGCGATGAAAATTGTGGTACATCGCGCCCTTAAAACCACAAATCCTTATTTTTTAAAAATCAGTGGCAATTTTATGTATTTATCAGAATTATATAATTCACATTCTTTCCAAGACATGTTCTACGGTAACGAAGTGTCAATGAATAGCTCTTGCTAGGGCCGTTTGCAAGGGGAGGGTTTTGGTGTTCAAACCCCTCCCATAGAGTAGCAAAAATAAAATTTTTGAAAAAGAAATTAGTTCTTTAAAGAATGTAAAATGAAATTCGCGACTATTGAATGATTTCATGCTAAATATATGTACCACACAAACAACTTAACTTTGCAAGCTATTTTCTCAATTTAAAGTATACGTTCTTTTGGTTCCGTTGATATAAAATCCATCCAATTATGGTCCTCCAGTGGTCTTTAAGGCTTACTTTCTCGTTGTCGTGTGGCCAAAACTGAATATTTTACGGTCCTTTTTGGGAGCTTCTACCTTGGGGCGATAATACTTAAATGATGTATGCGTATACAAGATCAATTTATATTTAATATTACATCATAAATGAGAGGATTGTCATAAAGGCGAGATATCGGCAAATAGACTACACGATTGTTCAGTTCTTTACGCTTAGATGTCAAGAGTGAAGCGTGATACGATTGCTTCATCACCCTTAGCGCTCCGCAATTCAAGGACTCGAACGCGCATACTACGTCCTTCCAGGCAATAACCTATATATTTAATAGAAACTAAAAATAAATACAGGAATTCAATTTCAGTGGAAGATATAATGCAAACTACGGTCGTAGAAGTACAGGTGTGGACACTCGCCTATCTACCGATTTATTTTGCTTGACCCCCTTCTTATTTGGCTGTAGTTCACCAAGTTACCGAGAATATTGTGCGTCTTTGGCGCTGCAGTCAGGGCGGTCGGACCCAAACTCCGCTTACTTTTTCTAGTATTTACATTATAAAGTAAATAAAGATTGCTGGAGCCTTACTTTAGGATTGTAAGCGAAGGAAGTATTTCACTAATGGATAAAAAAAGTTTTGATAAATTGTTTATCTTAGTGGGAGGGAAGTGGGCGGAGTTTGAGCCCGACCGCCCTGAAAGCAGCGCCAAAGACGTACAACACTCTCGGTAACTTGGTGAACTGCAGCCGAACAGCAAGGGGGTCAAGTTTCTAGGCGAGTGTCCAGACCTGTTCTTCTACGGCCGTGATGCAAACTCATGCATACTTCATCCATGGTTGTAGTTGGATGACAGAACATTAGACACTCCCAGGAGAAAATTCAGGCAACAACAAACCTGTAGGTAAACCGAGCGAGGTGGAGCAGTGGTAAAATACTCGCCTCGCATTCGGCGGGACCCGGGTTCGATCCCCGGTTCCGGACATCCTGATTTCTGTTTTCCAGGGTTTTCAGAAAAACTCCAGGCGAATGCTGTGATAGTTTCTTAGAACAGACCCTAGCCGACTCCCCCCCTCCCTCTCGTGTTCCTCTACCAAGACATTGTGTTGTTCCAAGGCGTGTTAAACGTCCAAATAAATAAATAACATAAACGAGAGCCTAACGTCATCCTATCTGATCTGACATGAAACTGGATACTAACTGGGTCAGTTACCAATGGACAGAAAACAAAAGCTAGAGAATTCATAGGACAGCGAAGTATGTCGCGAGATTCCGAAAATTGGAAAGGTAACAAAATTTTTATAAGTGTAACGAAACTACATATCATATGTAGAAATGTGCGCATTTACTCTAGGTCGTTTACCTTTTCCGGAAAATTACACTTATATGAGTAATGACTTTTGCTATGGCGTACCGTAATTTTACATCAGAAATAAGGGGAAGCACGTGTCCCTCACAAGGTTAGGCGCTGATCCAGTGAGAAGGGGGGGGGGGGTGCGCAGGTGTCATGGTCCCCCTTTGACCTTTTATGTATAGTTTATATGTAAAATATTACAGATTTTTACAGTAGTTTGTTAATTTTGTTTTTGTTTAGGAAATGCCTTAAATATCACAATTTCGCACCATTAAAAACTAAATTTTTCAGGGATAGGGCCTCCGGACTCCCTTCTTTTACTCGTGGTATGGGCATAGCTACTTTTTTTTTTTTTTAGATAAAGCCACCCCTTCTCCCCAAATAAACCTAGAACTGGATCTGCTACTGCCACTGTAAAAAAAAAATGAACATATTTACGGTACATACGTACATGTTTCCGTTTTAACGACTACAGTAAAACAAACTGATATACCAAACACAAAAAAGAACAGTGGATAAAGACATTGCTATAATTACATGCTCATAACATTAAAGAATAAAAATTATTTGAATTAAAAAAAAAAATGCTGAAACTGAAAATAAAAATTTGAAACATTCAATATTTTTTTTAAAAATACAAATAATTTTTACTCTTTAATTTTATGAGCATGTAATTGTAGCCTGCAATGTCTTTATCTTCTAAGATTTTTTTTTAGTTTGGTATATCAGTTGGATTTAGTGTAGTCTTTAAAAAGGAAATATGCAAAATATGACTTTAACAAGCCATTACGCGAAAACTATGAGAGATAAAAAAATTTCATAAGAGCCAAATTTAGTCACATTTTGTGCCTAAAATAAGAAAAAAAATATCTGGTGCAAATAAAAAATTAAATAATGATGATGAAAATTGTGTTAGACCGTATCCCCTAAACAACGAGGGCAACAATGACTACACGCTGGCAATAGACTGGAATAGATGTGATCACAGACTGATACAAAACTAGTTATATTGTGGGTTTTATTTATATGGATGCTGTTACAAGTTATTATTATTTGGGGGTTTCACTCAGATGGTAGCCACACTGTGATTTATTAAGATGTTGTATACTATACTACAATGGCAGGTACTCTGAATACAAAGGCAGTTACAAAGTATTATATTAATTTAGGAGGGGAGCTCAATATTACTGATTATTAATATTTTAAGTTAAGTTGAGGGTTGCTGCCACATAATTAGATCTGTAGAACTTACCGAAACTGGACTGATAAGGTAGACGGCATTGGCGGAGGAGCACGCACCCGCCGGGACTCGAACCCCGAGCCCCGGAGGAGAACAGGCCTGTTGATCGGATGAGAGCTGGTGGACGACAGACCTGGTTTACTTGGTAACAGTGCCATATATCGACGTGCTTGTCCTCATTATTGCGCCACTACGAGGGGGTGAGGTGAGTTGCTGTCTTCCGTGGTTTCCCAACGTTGGCCTAATTGCAGCCAGACCCTCTCTCGCTGTCCGGCTTGCCCGGCGATATCATAACAAGACGAAACAACATAGAAACACAAGCGAAAAGTAAGCAGGCTTCCTTCGAAAACAGACGCAACAGGTAATACCGGCTTTTCTTTCTCTTCTTTTTGTTTTACTATAGGGGATATCTGCTACTCGGTAACCTTCACTCGCAGTGGCGTATGTAGAAAAAAGGGGTTCAGTTGATATTACTAACCCAGTAAAGGAATCCTTCAATGTTCACATTACTATACAAATTTACTATAAGTAATGCGTAAGTTTAAATCTGATCGTCATCACAATGAAAAGATTGCAACATGAGACAGTCTCACGCAATATGGCGACGAGGGCAACTTTGGCTCAGCTCGGATTTATCACGATGCATCTTTTAAATGTAAGTAAAATTACAGTCCACAATCAACGCATAAACAGGTAAGGAATATTCACGTACACTTTAACACGGTAGCTTTAACGTTTATTTTACAGAGAATATAGTTACAGCTATGCTGGTGATTCACCCTTAACAGAACATATTTGTTTTGTATTCGAATATTTCGATTGATAACATCGTTTATCGTGAACCTAGCAATACGTAAAATGTTTCATTCAATTGGCTTGTGCTACGGAAGTAGTTGAAATAGAAAAATAATCCGTTTGGCAGTTTCACAAACTAAATTAACTAAAACACTTTATTAATGCTGCATTATGTATTTTCGGCTTGTAATATTCCACGCCTGGCATAGACTTGTATTTAAAATAAGTGGGAAACCAAATTTAAAGGACTTCAATATGGCGGTGATGATCAACCTTTAAGGCTCTTTCACACTATATATTAACTAAATTCAAGTTATTGAACAGCACAACAATTCAAGAAATTTGATTCAATAAACATTGAAGGGATCATGTGAAATGTTATCACACAATTAGTAAAAAAATGTTTCACAAAATTAAAATTGAAGCTATTTTACAAATATCTACTAATCGTGCAAGTCACAAAAATATTTGATCAAACCAATACAAAATATCTGATTATTTTTGCTTGTACTACTCAAAATAAACAATGTGCATATTTATATTTATGTTGTTTTGATTCACATTCAGAACTCAAATAACATGTAATTTGAATTTATATCGCCAGAAAAACCATTTATCTGATTTTAAATATTTTGATTGAAGACAATTTCAAACATGTTCGAAACTGAAATCTAAATGGCGGCGGTTTTGACGTTAGTATGGCGTCACACCGCATTCAATTAATTTAATTCAATAAATTTAAGAGAAATTTGAATCAAAATCATATCGCATGAAAGGGTATTTATTCTCAGTGACTGGAAAACAATTTACGTACGGCGTAAATCGTCTCACCAAAACACTCATAATTGTAATATGTAGATGCGTGTGGATAAAGAAGAAATGATAACTGTCGTTAAATATATTGAAAGTTATATTTTGCGTTAGTATTAGTGATGAGATTGTCTTAATGCGGTGAAAATATCAGGGGTGAAATTTTGGTCTTCAGTATATTTGTTTATACTTGAGCACTTAATATTTGTCTTGCAACTTATCTAAGCATTTGTTTGATAACCACTTACCGGTAAATTTTGTAGCAGTCAAGACTAAACAAAAAGAAAAGGAAACACGCATAATTAATGATAACTGTAAACACATTAATAAGATAACTCGTGGGTACATGCAACATTTATTAAAATAAATACAAAGCCACAAAGTTTGAATAAATGTACAAAATATTACGATAGAAGACTTCTTTGACAGCTTTTAAAAATGCTGTGTTTACGGTGAACCACTTTAAAGCTAGTTGTTATTTCCTCGTGGGAGGACACTAGGCTGGGGTGAGGAGATGGACATATCACGTGATCAGAAAGGAGGATGGAGACAAATGTGACGCACCTGAAGGAAAGAGGGCGTGAAACTGGCTGTAGTTGGGGTCAGCCGCACATCAGGAAGTGGTCGACCGGAAGTCTGAGGTCCTCGTGCCGGAAGTGGCGCCATAAGTCAGGCCCCATGGGGCGGCTAGGCAGGCGAGATAACAAGCAGCATTACCACTGGGGTAGGAGGGGACTTCATCCCCCAGAGTGGATGCTCGCTAAGGGGTTGGCGGGGTGCTGGGAGGTGAGGCAGGGACTGGATTGATGCTTGTTCCTCGACACATGATCGTGTCTTCATGCTTCTTCAGACACAACGAACCAGCTCTTCCGTATTACTGTACATACTTCCCTATTCTAGCAGAACTGGTCACATTTTTCAACTACTTTAGAAACATATATAAAAAACGCTAGCTGCCGAGTGTTTATTCCTAACAACACAGGATGTGCAACCCTGTACAACCACAGCACGTTTAATTAAATACATAAAACATCAATATACATATATACATACCAGCTAACTCAGGGGGATTCATTCTTTTTTTTCTGTAAGAAACATATAGCGCATACATGACTTACAAAATCCCTATGAAAAATTTTCCTATCGAAATATTTTATTCAAACGTTGTGGCTTTGAAATTATTTTAATAATTTTTGCATCTACCACCGAATTATCTTATTAATGTGTTTATAATTTACATGCATTCTGATGTATATGAATTTTACATGCGTGTTTCCTTTTGTTTATGTTTAATTTTTACTGTTAAAAAAATTTACTGGAAAATGGTTTCCGAACAAATGCGTCGTTAAGTTGCAAGACAAATACTAAAAATATTCTGAAGATAAAAAATTTCACCCTTGATATTTTCACCGCATTAATAAAATCTCATCATTAATACTAATGCGAAATATAGTTCTGGATATTATCAATGACAGTTATCCTTTCTTCTTTTCCCACACGCATCTATAAATTACAATTACGAGTTTTATGGTGAAACAATTTACGCCGTTATTTTGTCGACTCAGACTCTCGCTCTACAGATGACGCCAAAGAAATGTGTCAATCTAACCAAATATTTCTTTAAAAATATAATTTTTTTAAAATAACTTCTATCTTATTAGTTTATCTGCGATTATTTTCAAATTTTCTCGCATTTCACGGAACGTTTCCGACGTTTATTTTGTACCACGCTCTACCTATCTAACTTGCCAGCTGGAATTGAAAAAATTGGCAATAAACGTTACAAGTAATCACTGTTCAATACATTTTCTTTATAACTCTCACCGAGCGAGGTGGCGCAACGATAGCACTTTGGATTCGTAATCGAGAGGACCCAGGTTCGATATCCGGCTCCGGTCGTTCTGATTTCGGTTTTCAATTGTTTCCCGAAATAGCTCCAGGCTAATCCTGGGATGGTTCCTTTCTTAACAAAGGCCATTGCTGACTCCTCTCCCAGCTCCTGCCATTGTACCAAATCAAGTATTACCGCCAATAATGACTTCCCCGTTCATTCCGGTGCTGCTCCATTCTCACCTCATGTCAACCCTCACCAGCGCTAAGGACCTAGACGTTAGGCGCTGAACAAAATCTCTTCACTCTCTCACTCTAATGACCTCGCTGTCGACGAGACATAAATCCCATCTACCTACACGCCTTTATAACTCTTTTTAAAATTTGTTTCGAAATAGAATTTATTACAAAAATTGGCTGCCCCGCCATGTGTAGGCCTACTTTTTTTTTGTACCCCGTTCCATCCTTTAATCTGTTTTGCCTCCCCCCTTCACAATTCTTTGTCAGAAACCTTTGTGGCCGCACACACAAAAACGTACCAAAGTTTCATTGTAATCGGATGATTTGCTTAGCAACGCTTAGAAGACAAACAAACCTTTTTATACATTACATACTACCGTATAAAGGGATTTTTGAAATTTATACTCGCTCATATTTAATTTTTATAATATGTTGATTTTTTACCTCATTTTTGATAATTTAAAATATAAAAAATAAAATAAAAGTAAATTTCCTTCATACAGCAGATTTTAAGAAATACCACACAGAGTAATTTCTTGTCAAAATACGTATTTTCGAATTGATTTACTCGTAAATACTTCATTTAAAACTCAGTCGTTTTAACTTGGTGAATGCGAGGTATGTAAATTGAGACCTTCAGAAGCAATAGCATATCTGACTGGTAGAAAACTATTTACAAAGTTCATTGACCTATTATATCTGAGTTTACGTAATGTTGAGGGACGTAACTTTTAATATGACGTTTTTAGCTACTGGGAGAACTTCGAAACGGTGTTTAAAATGTGCGCGGTGTCTCGAAAGCGACACTTCGCATTCGTCTATTCGAAAACTGTTCACCGTGCAAGAGTTGAATCTGCTTAAGAATAGCATTTAAAAGTACGTTACACGTTTGCGTAACCACTTTAAGTCCTCAAATTTTTATTAAAGCTTATTTTCTCGGTTAACGTATGTGGCGAAAGTTGGAGATTATATGGTCCTTTTCTAAAATGACGGTGCAGAATCTTAGAAAAGGTATACATGTATGCAATACACCTGATTGACATACAGAAATGAAAAAAATTCCCACTGAAGAACAGTATCGCGGGCTACGACTTGAAATAAATAAAAAACCGCATTGGATATTTTTATTGTATTTTGAAAAAAAAAATGCTGAACTTGAAATAAAAAATTGTCAATATTGTGTATTTTTTTAATACAACAAATGCAATGCTATGTTTTTATACATGTAAAGTTATAGTCCGCAACACTGTTCTCCAGTGGGAATTATTTCGTTTCTGTAAGTCAACTGGTTTTCGTTTCTTGTATAAAACCGAATTTTGCAAATTTTAGTTTTTATTTCCTGCAATACAATAACTATGAAAGCTAGAGAATTTCCATTACTGTGAACAATAGTCACAATACATGTCTACAAAACAAACCATATCTCGTAAAAATATAAAAATTATTAGAGTAATAAAATTTTTGTGTGAACTCCCTTCTTAAGGTTGTTCAAGTGGGGAAAAAACATAATTTTATATTTGTATGAAACAGTGTTAGTTTTGTACACATTAATTGATAGTACACATACTTCTAACGGAAAAAAATTAGCTCATATAGTTTTCCCGTAATGGCACTTCAAAGTCAAAATTTGCGTGTTTTTACTTCCTACAAAACTTGAAAACCAGATAACATAATGAAATGAAAAAAATCACATCAAAACCAAATGTCCTGGTCTATGGCTTGTAGCATTTAAAACTCGTTACAAAAAATATTTATGTGAAATAAAAAATTTCAAAATTTGAAATTTTTTTTGGTACTTTTAGAAAATTATTTTAAACACAAAAATATTTTATAATGGGTTTGTA
>PNEQ01004949.1:0-23381 GCA_003012365.1 Medauroidea extradentata | reverse complement strand
ACACTATTAAAAATAATCTCCTTAATCATTCCTTTTACAGTATTGAAGAGTATCTTAACCACTGTAACAACTTCTGCTTGGACTGAATTTAAATATTTACACATGCTTACCCATGTGGATCTTTGTACATTTTTCACTTGGATTGATTTAAAGTTTTCTATATACTTAGCATTACTGTATGTTGATGTTGTGTAACCAAAAATGTGAAAATGTGTATCTTTATGCAACAATTTATTATCGACAGTGTTAAAATGTTTATAAATATTGTACATAGTAGTTTTGTGATCAACTGTATGTTTGACGTACTCCACACACCGATTGTTACCAACAATTTGTAGGTGTCTATGGAGTAAAGAAAAATAAATAAATAAACTGCATTATTGTAGGTTACAAACACCAAGTGATGATTGCTAGCAGAGCATTAATAGCAATCTTATAAACTTTGCAGAACTAGTCAGGAATATATTCACAAATTATTAGAAATGAAGTAAATAATCCAGCAACATGTGTCAGTATTGTTGCAAGATTATTACAGCAAGTAAACTGCTGCGATACCTGCACCTTCCAGCTCAGGCTAGGATCTTTCATTTATTTCAAAACTATTGCAAATATTTTTTTAGCTAAATGCTTTGCAAAAATTTGAGACACTGGACAGTCATACAATCAACAATTTTGCCACAACATTTTTTAAAATTGTGTACCGTTTGCTAGAAAAAATTATTTTGGCTTATTTTGACAACAAAATACATAATATTTCAGGGACAAAAATCTAAAAACACATTCGGTCCATTGCAAAAGGAACATTAACATACAAACGATGACAGGGTGTCTACCAGATTGTGAAAGTAAAATTTAGTGACCTTTTCTTGAAAAACTGTTCAAACAGAATTAATAATTTTTTGAACAAGTGCAACGCAGCCGACAATTTTCATTATGTTTCCTCCAATTGCTGATAGTGCGAAGCATGTGCAATCTTAAAATGTGTAATTAATATATACCTAAATTTAAGTTAACTTTATGAAGATGACTATGAAAACTAATATACAAACAAATTATTTATTTTACTTTCAAAGTGCACGAGAAATACTAGTAGTGTAAACATGCACGTTTGACAAATGATTCGACAAGAATCAAACAACCTAAAATAATTTTCGTGACTTACACCATAATATACTTCAAATTAGTGACTATTGTGGGACTTTAGTGACCTAGTAGACACTCTGTGATATATATGTTAAAACTGCCAGAAATTTCTTGTGTGTGTATTAATTTGTGTTAAAATTTTTTCTGGAACCTCTGCAAAAGTAAACAGAAAGGCCTTAAGAGGATGTGGTACATAATTCAACAATAAAAGCATTAATCTGTAACTGTAGGTTTCTTGAAGCAATCCTAGACAATAGATTTAGCTAACGTTTTAAACAAAATAGTTTCCAGTGTTACGAACTTCTGAGGCACAATCTGATGCCGGAACCTCGTGCATTTAACAGCGGCGCAAGAGATCACGCGTAACGAATTAGTAATTCTGGATAAATATTTACTCATAATAAAGTTGGCAAATACTATTATCATTGAGTGTTTTATCCATATTGGCTTCGAAGAAAGCGTAGAAATAAATTTATGTTCTCAGCATTTATTTATCTACCACACAATCTTAATGTCAACACGTAGCCAGAATGAGGCAGCGGACAGGACACACCACTTCCAAGTATGAGCAGTTACAATGAAATACCTGCTCCATTCAAACAATTCCTACTTACGCCAGAGTTTACACTAAAGTCTTCAAATGGCTTATAAGATTTATTGTGGCACCACGGCTTATAGTAGACATCTTAAATATTGCAGAACCACAACTCATCCAATTTGTGATCCCCTACCTGTACTCATTAAACCAATTTTTTACAGGTATGAGAAATGCTTTCAATAACAGTAAAAATACTTGCCAACACTGTGTTACCAAAATGGGCCAGAGCACACTGCCACAAACAACCAAGCTTTAAATACGCACAATTAATACAGGATGTCCAGTGAAAGTGGATTTTAAATTTCCCTGACATTTCATTTATTAAAAATTAAATGTTTACCTAAAGTGTTAATTTTGGATGTGTCAACTACCTCCCCATGATAGCAGCAGTATTATCACTGGTGCCAATCCGCAGGTGGTAGTAATATTGTCACTGCTGCCACCACACTTCTTCGTATAAGAGCTGTATCCACTAACATAGCCACTTTAGCATGTGTTCACCGTAGAGCACGGTCGTAGAACATGTCTGGACACTCACCTGGATATTTGACAAGGCTCCAGCAATCTTTATTTACTTTATAAATTTAACAATGGAAAAAGTGGACGGAGTTTGAGCCCAACAACCCGGAAAACAACGCCAAAAAGTAACGACATTCTCGGTAACTTGACGAACTACATCCAAACAAGGGGGTCAAGCAATATACTTTGTTAGGAGAGTGTCCAGACCTGTTCTACGACCGTGCCGTAGAGCATTAGGCGTGTTAGTAATGTCTGGGAATGTATGTTCGAAACTGTCTTCTGTCAATAAAATGTTTACTCTTATTTTATAAATTGTATCCTGTATATTGCATTTGACAATTATTAATTATAAACCTTATATTGTACTCTTAAGTAATTACCAGTATGTCCATTCCACAAAACAGTTGCATTCTGTAGAAGGCTTTCGCAAAGCCTTCTAAAACTGCAAATATTTTGTAAAAAACATAGTCCTTGTTCCAACAGGCATCTGCTGCTAAAATATTTACATGATGCTATTTTATCTTCAAAATTATGCGAATACTTTAAATTATGTAGTTTGTCTGCCTATTTATAAAGTGTGGAAAATTCTAAACTACAGATTAGCAAATTGCATCTATAGTAATCTAATTCAAACATTTTAATAAACTGACAGTTGTCTATATTGTAATAAACAATTGTATCCCATGCTCATAATAAATATAGAGGAAAGGAGGGGAAAGCTCGGCAGAAATGTTCAGGGCACGTTAGCTGATTCGCAATGCACCGACAAGTCCAACACAACAAAAGCTGAACAGCAACCAATAAAAACCAGGTCATAATGTCAACCCGAAAGACAATTTGCACAGCTCCAAAGTCAGACAAAACTAGTTTTAGGTCTAATTTCTAATATTCTTAGTGTTGGGTCTTGCAGGGAAAGTACAAAATACATACTTGTGATTAACAAGACTTGGTAAATTTTACTTCATAAGAAAGTTAGGCTCAACATAATGTATTAAAATATTCAATTTGTGCTATTCACAACAAAAAAAAAAAAAAAAAAGGATAATATAGGCCTAATAAGTCTCCAGTCATATGAGCAGTTTTCAATAAAAACATTTAATAACCTAGTTCACTGAATGTAGCTGGACTTTAGTTCATTTTCATGTACTATTTTTTATTTGTTTGTAAAAACAAGCAACATGGGTGTTTTGAGAAAAATAAACATTTCTGAAACTTGCGTGCAATTCAATAACTACAAGTTCGCAAGCTTTCGCAGCTGTTTATTTACTATATAGAACCTATATACATAATTACTCTCACATCATTATGAAAACTGTCAAAAAGTAATGCTGTGACACATTAACTAGACCTATCCAGCATGGAACACAAATACAAGCTGTCAGTACTCGGATGCGTGCCATGTTGACCATAGACAGACGAGGACCTCTAGTGATAATTATTTACTCAACCAAGAGTATCAAATGTGAACCAGTGAATTGTTAAGCAATGCTGCATTGCGTCTGGAATAAACATGACCAAAAATATTCCAAACAATTTTTTGAAAATCCCTGACGCACAAAATTCCCTGTTTCCCAGGTCGCTGGACACCCTGTAATACAAATTCTTCATGTGGTTCCATATAACATGAACAATATCAGTACACGGCCTGTGTTTATATGAGCCGGCACCGAGCCTCCTGGGGGACGACAGTTGCTAGTGTTTTATGCTCGCCTGCTAGTCATCACTTTACAATGCACTGCAGTTTATACAAGTGTCCAGGGGAAAACCATTCAGTTTTTTAGATAATCTTAATTTAAATTAGAAAGTAAGGCTATAAGTTCAACAAAAATAGACAAATTGTGAGGAAAAAGACTTCTTTAAGAACTATAACAGAACTTCAGCTCTGGTTTTTCGTCAAAACACTTGTTAATTTACAGATTTCTACAGTTGTTAGAATGGGTTAAGAAAGAGCAGTACTTGAATATGTATTCAGCCTGAAAATGTTAAATGTTTGTTGCAGTAGGAGTTTACAATTACAATGAAGTGGTTTGTGGAATGCCATTGCTCACGGTTTGCTGATCAAACCTGTGTTTAACGACAAAGTACGAAAACAAAAACAACAAATATTTTTTTGATAGTTTTTGTACTTTGTCATTAAACACAGGTTTGATCAGCAAAACATGGTCCACAAACCAATAATTTCTAAATGTACTCAGTCTGTTTGAAATATAAACTCCTGCTCCATGCACGGACACTACGCGACATCCATTCTCAAGCGACAGTTTATGAACACGACAGGTAACAAGCATAGACTGATACGAACTCCATCACACAAGATACGCTCAACTGTCGCAACAAGTACTTACCATAGAGAACCATGTTATTATAACATTGTAATACGTAATCAAATGTAGAAGTCTTTCAGAACATACACTGTACTTACAATACCTCGAGATATTCTGAAGAGCCTTAAGGCAGTAATCTTCCATTTATTTCTAACAATTGCAAACAACAAAAATTCAGGCCTCAAAGTGGTCTAATACCTCTAAAATAGTGAATATAGTGACCATCTGACTTGGAAAAGTGACTACGAAGTGAAAATAAAGGGAAAAAGTGACCAAAAAGTGACTACGAATTTTTAAATTTTTTTTGTGCTTTTTGGAGATTAAATCCAACATAAAAACAATTTCCTCCTTTTTTTTATACATAGTAACTTTCCTAACACCTACTAGCTATAATACTGGAAATACAAACAGCTTAAATTTGTCACTATGATTAAATAGGCCTACATAACTGTCTCACATAATAATTTACCAATATTAAGCTACTGTCTTTCTATCAGGCCAAGAAACTACAGGTCGAGTCCGAATTGGTGTAATATGATATTTTGTGATTTTAAACTACTGTACACTACATCAAATTTGTACCCCAAATATGAGTCACGTAACCATTTTGTCAAACAAAATCGTACTGGACACATCAATACTGTTAACCAATTACACATTAGTGTGTCTACTTTGTACTCATCTTTCATGTGTACGATATTAGACACACCTATTTTCGGTGAAAATATTTCGAAGATTTCGTCCATTTTAACGAGATTCTTTCACTAATTTTATTCCTGTTTTTCATGTCATTTTGTTATAAATTTTACTAATGTTTTACATGTCAATATCTATTGCTGCAGTATCAAATGTGTGCTTGGCTAAGTACCTTATTTTAGTTAAATATTTAAATATAAATATAAACGTAACTTTAGTTTAATGGTTTGAAAATGTACACAAATGTTACACCTAGTCTGTGTGTTGTATAGACCTAAAAGTCACTAAAACATATGAATGGAATGCGGACATAGAAGTTATAAACAAATATTAATACCCAGAATAAATAGGTATAATTTATTCCAACAGTAAAATCAGAAATTTCGCGGACAAAATAATGTCAATTAATTATGTTATGTTGACCCTAGAATGTCTTCCATCGCACCTAACAATTTAAAACTGGGAGATAAATTTATTCGCTTCATATTTTACAAAATAGTGTCTATTAATAATTCCAAGATGCAAACACAAGTGATAAAAATTTATAGCTTTGAATAACCTATACCTTTGTTTTCCGCCTCTACATTTCCGATTTAAGACGCAACAATTTTACCGTAGTCTTTTTTTTATCCCACTGGTAAAATTTATGCTGGATTATGATAATAGTTGAGTTCCCGCGATTCGTGAAGAAAATTTATTACCATTTCACAGACACATGAATTCTGGCAAAATTAACATCGCGTCATTACAAATTTTAAATTCATTGTGCTTAAAATCTTTTTGCCTTATTAAAATATACAAATTTATTTTATTACTACGTATAAAAAGCAAAAATAAAACGGATAACATTTAACAAGCTACCAGGATAAATAAACGTGTTGCATTACGTAACCTAAACCACCACCACATTCCAGTCGACTTCAATACTCTAGAAATTCTCACGGTCGAAGATTGAGTTCGTCAATTGCCTAATTTTCATAATTCCGCACACGTTTATACATTTCTGAGATTTTAAACAGAGATAGGGACTACAGTTCCAGACACACATTTGTCTAACACACAAACAATCTAACAACATTGAAAAGCTTACCAAAGGACTAAAGTCATTGTCAATCTTAAATACAGTAAAAATAAATATAAAACAAACTGAAAATTGTATTTACCTTCATTAATTCAACAGAATTTTTATGGAGCAATTTCATTGATTTAAAAAAAAGCCAATTTCGAGCACTTCAAAAAAGTGAAAATTTTCAGAAAAAGTGACTAAAAGTGACTTTTGTCAAAAATAGTGACTAGAAGTGAAAAAAGTGACCAACTTTGAGGCCTGAAAATTTTAAAACAAAAAAAAAATTTTTTTTTTAGAAAAATGTTAAAACTGTGGTCACATGCTGCAAAATTATGCCAGTGTATTTTTAAATGTACTGTTCGCTAGCAAAAGATGGTTTCGCTTAATTTTGACAATGAAATGTGACTTTCCAGTGACAAAAAACTAAAAATCCATTTAGTGTATCGTAACAGAAAAATTGAGGCACAAACTATGACATGTGTTAAAACTGTAGGAATGAATTTTTGATCTGTGTATTAATTGGTGTGATAAAACATTTTCGGAACCACTTCCAAACTAAAGAACGAGGCCTTAACTGGCAGAGACAGAAGTTACACAACTGACAAAACAAACCATATATTTCCCACAAACATCTCTCAATATCTATTAAAGTAGTTCGACCATGTGGTCCACACCTTCATAATTATAAAAATTACTTTGTTATTGACAAAGCTTCTTGAAAAATTTTAACTCAAAACGGTGCAAATTTGAATTGAACCCTGATCATCCTGGTGTATGTGTTCATTATGGCAATATCAAGCATGGCTAACAAATGTGCTACCAACATTGCTGAAAACTCCCGTATTACTGAGACTGGACATAATATTGACTAAATTGTAAACACAGCTAACATTTATCAACATTCCTTAGCTAGAGCAGGCACATAAGAGAAAATTGTGATCAGTGAGAGACAAAAGTAAGATAATATCACCACTGAACACATGACCAATATCAACGAGCATTTTAAAATCAACAGTGGCATGTGTTATTGCTGACGTAAATGTGGTTTAGGAATCATGTCGTCTAACCACAATGTCGACAGCACATTTGTTAACATTGCTACGTCATATCTCCCTTTAGTATTAGGTTATTGTTATCAAGTCTTTCCTACGCAACACATTTTATGCCGTTAAATATTTACATTTCGTTTCTGATAAGCAACTGTATAAAAAAACTACCTACGTATTAATGTAACTGTACCAACATGTATTTGAATTATATACTACAAATTATTTGATGAAAACCTGGGCTATGCATGATTTATACGCTTCTAGGCCTTTTTGAATCATTTACTACTTTTCCAGGTCGTTTAGAAATCTGGTTTCAAAAAAGTTTTGAAAACACTCACAGAATCACGATTCATATCTATTTGGGTCTCAAGGTAGATACACCAAAATTCGGGATAATATTGAGTGACATAAAAATGCCATGGAAACTCGGATCATATAAAGAGTAAATCAAAAACAAGGACTGAACAAAAATTATTACACTATCATGAACAATTTTCTTTTATCCATTTCATACCCTAACAAATTTATTTTACATAGTGGCAAAGAAAAATAGAAATTGTTGCATGAAATTATTAATTTCATGTCAACATTAGCAAAAACTTCAATTGTAGGCCTACCAACATTACTGCACACAAAACATGTCCAGCAAACCGAAATCTACTTGTCAGATCCAATGTTTTCATGTATGTAGATGGGAATCTTACTGTAAAAGCAGTTGTTTTTTATCACCAGGATTCTAAATACCGCTTGTTTTCAAAATAACATGGGAATACAGTTAACATTGACACGCTTCATATCCCTATTGTCTGAAAAAGACCGAGGGTTCAACAAAGTGAAAATGTGGCCATGCCATTTCCTACATAACTTACTAACGCTGACCCTCAAAATATATTTGCCGCAAGAATTATATAGAACACAGCATGTACAAAGAGGTACAAATGAAGCAGTAAATTATCCACTGCCAAGAGCACACCTCTTCTGTACAATTCAAGAGTATTGTGGGCCTACATAGAAAAGCAAAATTCATGAAAAGGACAACCAATATTTATTGGCAGCAATTATGTCCATTGATAACTAAAGCTAACAGGCGTTACATATCACCACAATCCAGCCACTTTCCTAGCAAAGCTATGAAAAAAAAAACTTTTAAAACAAAAGAAGTTACTAAGTAGTCTAAAAACAGACCAGTAAGTATTACGCTAGGAATTATACCGTGGCTTCAAAACACTTAGGCTATTTACATAACTTCCAACTCGTTTCAAAATGCATCACTCAACTTACAACTGCCAACGATGACTGGCAGAAACATTGAAAACTCAAAGGTCAGACGATATCTACCACTTCCAAGTTTAAATCGTCCAACACATCAACTTAACATTGCGCAATACCAGAAAAATCGATTAAAATGGTTCTAAAAGTTTAAAGATTATTTGTTCCAAAATAGCACACTAAGTAAAAATTCATCACATCTACATCAAACAAAATGCATACGATTCAGCAATTATTCAATATAATAGACCAATAATTCAAACTGCTCAAATACGCACTAACGTAAAAGGCAAAATTCTAGGGTCAAACACCATAAGACTTATGTTAACTGCAAATACTGGAAATTTAATAATTTAAGTAAAAATAACGTACAACAAAAATTTGATCCAAGACAAATAAACGTTTTCAGGCTTACAGAATACTTTGACATTATTGCGCCACGTAAATCAGACGGGCTAACAATCGCACAACAAAATGGCGCCTGCAAAGCATTTCGACGGCGTCATCGATCTAGTACATAACATGCCGACATGAAAATTATACCAAATGTAACTATCCTACAAATCCAGAATTATAGTGAATGACATTTCAGAACTGGGAATGGTCAACAAACACCCACACTGCAAACGTGGCGTTTTGTTCTAGAATAAATGAACATTTACTTCACCGAATATGAACACTATCAAGTGTCATACACACAAAATCTGAAATGACAATATACCTGCCCATAAATTTAAACACTGTAAATTTTCTTCCAATACACCACTTGCGTAAAAAAGTACCTGGCGGATTATTTTACGGCAAGTCATTAATTACGGTCGTTTTGGTCGCAATCACGGCTGATGTGGCCGGTTTTTCCACAGCTGTAGCAGCTCTTCGCGCCAGATCCTTCAGGGCAGTTACGAGCGATGTGGCCCGTCTTGTTGCAGTTGAAGCAGGAAGAGTTGCTGCCGCGACTTCCTCCAAAGTCGCCAGATGAGTCGGGGCAATCCCGGGCAATATGCCCCGTCTTATTGCAGTTGTAGCATGAAGGGCCATCGGAATTCTGATGGCAATCCCTGGAGATGTGACCCACGCCGTTGCAGCGGTAACACCTGTCCTGCTCTTCGCGACACTCCCGAGCGAAATGTCCAAAGCCATTGCATTTGTAACATTTGCTCTCTCCGCGTCCTCCGCTCGCTCCTCCTCCACCTCCTCTGCCGAAACTACCTGCACCAGCAGTTGCGCCGCCTTGTGTACATTCACGGGCGAAATGTCCTGTACGGTTACATCTGTAACACACGCTCGAACTCATCTTCTACGCGCAAACGACGACAGCAAAACACACCGAACCTCCTTCTTCGCTACCACGTGGAAAAGTGAAGGAGTGACATCCTGTTCCTGCTAGTTCCGTTAAAAACACTGCACTCTTGTGAGCAAGTATGCCATTTCAATCAACATTGCTAATTCACATCTGCTACAATTTAAATTGTAAAATGAGGTCAAAGAGTTTTAAAAAAATTTTGCATGGTCCTAAAGTAAATATTGCTTTTAATAATGTTTCGAAAGTGTTTTAATCCGTATCGTCCACCGCACTTTACGGCATCCAGGAAGCCGTGATATCTTATCGACGAGACTCAACTAGCGCACCTCCCTGCGCGTTTCTGAACTACTACAAGTCTGTACGGAAAAATGGCGGATTTAGGTGATCAGGAATTAAATTCACCAATGAATTATGGTGAAAAAGACGACGAAGAACCTTCTGATGAAGATGAGGAGGAATATTCAAGGCCTATGCTCAAAAATCGAGGACGGGGAAACTTTAGGTCAGTCAGTTAAACAAACACATTTTCACGTAATATTTGACTGATTATATGCATGCTTTACGACAGTTTTTGTGTTCTGTCCGGCTGCCCGCTCACATTTTTGTTGTTAGTTTAACAACTTGTATTTTTTAAGTTCACATTGTTTTGTAAACCCGGTTTAATTTAACGAAACAACAATAATGTTCGAATGAAGTGATTGTTGTGTGAGGATTTGCCGGCGTGTATGTGATGGAGGGGTCTGCCAGAAGGTTAAGGGCAGTGAAGATTTGGGGACTTGAGCTGAAGCTAGGGTAGAGCCTCGTCAGCACCAGTTGCAGGTTATGCCGCGATTATTAAGATAAGGCCTACGTAAATATTTGCGACTCTCAAAGACTAACCCCCCGAATTACAGCCCTCTTAGTATACTGCCTGTTTTTTAAGTTCTTGAAGTCATTAAATGTACTCATACATTTTTTTAGCCTAATAAAAATATCCTATACCCCCTAGCAATTTGGTTTTAAAATAAATCAATAAATGCCACGTTTAGTCTAGTGAAAGTTATACTTGATTGATTGATTAGTTGAGGGAAAACAACTTTCGGAGATTTTTGTGATATCTTCAATGCTTTCGATTCTATTGATCGCTTGATACTCATAGGAAAATGAGAAACTTTTGGAATTAGATGTGTACCAGCCACTCAAGACTATTAGGTGGATTCACAACCACTATTCACAGTGCTATATATAGTATGAATGGGAAGGATGGCAGCCTGCAGGGAGGTATAAATGTGTTAGAAAAATGGTCAGAAAATAATGGAGTGAGGATGAATGTGCAGAAAACTAAGATAGTGAGGCTTACCAAGAAAAGATTGATGGTCGCGGAGAACTACAGTTGGGGTGGACAGGTGATTGGAGAGGTGGATAGGTACAAGTACTTGGGAGCAGCATTGCCAACCTTGAGTAATGTCAGGATAGTAAATTTTCTGAAAAGATCGTACAAAGCCCTTCCAGGAGTGTACATTAACAAAAACATTCTGTGGGCCTGGAAATGCAGGGATAAGACTTTAAAAGAATTCTATAAAAATAAATTTTCCAGTACAAACTGAATTGTCAGTTTAGGGGACTGTTTGGAGCAAAGATAGAGCATAGACTTGCATATTACATGGTTATGCGTGTCTGCGGAGTCCGTCTAGCTCGGCACTGCATTCGTGGGCATAGCTAGGTTACCCTAACTACAGTAAATAACAAATCGTGTTTGATTCACACCCATTTGATATGTCACACAAGACAAGAGCCCTATCGTGAGTGCCGCCTCTCCCGAAGACGTCATGACACACTCGTGGCTGCTTACCAACTGTTCCGCCTCCAGGTCCGAAGACACGGAGGGGTGGGGCAAGGCAGTAGAGATACTAGGAAAAGGTGTTGACTACACACACAGGCTACTGTTGTAGAGCGTCGACAACCAGCAGATATACTCATGGACTCATAGACATACATATACTTGGTTCACCATTGCAATCCCTTACATCAAATAGTATAACCGAGTATACAGACATAAGTGCAAAAATAATGCATTGAAATTCACAAAAAATTAAAAAAAAAAATGGGAGTTATATACGTTCAGATATTTTGGAGAGATAGTAATATTGTCATGTTTTATTAAAACATCCATTACCTTAGGTAAGTAGAGAGTTACTTGGACGGAATACGGAAAATGCTGATATCAACTACGGAACCCCCCCCCTCCCCCTAAACTGTCCTAAACTCCTTACCATCATCAACTCCTCCTGAAAAAATTCCACTCCCTCTCTGATCTAAGCATACACTGCCTTCCGTACTGTTTACATTCATCACTTGGATAATCTCGCTGTTATTCCCTCTTCCTCTATACTCTGCCTTAGTTAACAGGCAGCTTCCCTCTCCATTCACCGTCCTGTACGTCAGTTGTATCCATGTAGATGATTGGTGAGATGGATGGGGAAGGTGGCTTTGTTTTACTCGTCCTCTTCCAGGAGTTGGAAGTTAGGTCATGTTGACCCAGGTCAAAAAGAGTTCACAACTCTCGGAGGAGCGAGGAAACTCTTATTGCGTAGATCTGATGGTCGAACTAGCAGACTTATGTTTATGTTCTTACAGCTGCACCAAAAAATGCACTATGATTGATAAAGTGTAAGTACCTTGTAATGAAATGATGATAAGAAGCTAGAAAAATAAACTATTCTAAACTTAGCTAGTCTGAGGAGTATTAATAATTTGTAACTTAATGATTTTTACTAACTTCGAATACTTACCACAAAGAAGTAAAAATTCTTAAAAGTGTACCGCACTCTGGGCACGAGAGACGAAAAGATTCGAGTTACCCAAGAGGGTAAATACGACGAAATAACCAAACTAGATAATACGGGGTGGAAACGATGTATTATCAATTTTCACTCATTACATACAATGACGTCGGGAAGGGTGTACAATAGTTAACATAAGGTTACACATTTAATTGCCTACAACATGGCCTGAAGGGCCCATACAAATCAATAGCGCTATTATATTCGGGCCCCCTCGACACGCCGCCGGTACGTCATAATGGATTAATCAAACCTGAAGAATCTAGTAAATAACGTAGGGTAAACACGCGACTTACCGAGCCGGCAACAAGATGACGACCCGTGCACCCAAATCAAAACTGTACACTTACCGACGGAGTGCCGAGAGGGACACAGCCTTTCACGGACGGAGGCGGAGACCAGAGTGCCTCTCCGGGGTGGGTCACCAGCTAACGCTGTCCAAGGAAAGGAGAGGAGGGCGGCCCGAACAGTTCCAATGCGGCCCGAGCTTGGCCGTAGGTATCAGTTCCACACCCCAGCGTCCAGCGCGCACACACGTCTGCTGCCGTAAAAGTAGTTTATTGCTCCCGTTGATCCAGGTCAAAGCACCAAGTCAAGTTGGTGGGGAGAAACCCCAGCACAAAAGGATTTCTTCATTTATGGGAATTAAACATGTTCTGCAAATATTATCCAATTTTTGCAAACTGTTTTTAGAGGTTAACAACCACGTGCAGAGAATACCATAAAATACAAATTTTATTGGTTGGAATAAAAAAAACCTTGTTCAGCTGCCGCAACTTTACTGTCATCCAAGTTTGCCTTATAAAGTTTTTATTTTCGCAATTTTGAAACATGCCAGCAAAAGTAAACTGCGCAGTCAACAGCAGTCTGCTCGCCGTAACATCTAGCAGACAATTTGCTCCTACTTGCCGTCACAACTTTCCTCGAGAGGAGGGGCTTCTAACCTAGGAGCATCTTGACCCTGCGCCATCTTGTTTCCGTGGAGTAATACGTCTAGGTGTGCTTCGGCAGCTGCAAGAGCACAAAGAGTCGCCAGGTTGAGTAGAACAAACCTAGTGGAAATATTGAGAAGGTGTGGAAGAGAACAAGGAGGGGGTAGACATTCAGGGCTTGTGAGGACAGTAAGGGAGTGGGCGGTGAGAGGGGGTAGACATTCAGGGCTTGTGAGGACAGTAAGGGAGTGGGCGGTGAGAGGGGGTAGACATTCAGGAAGGCTAGTATTGTTTGGCTGGGGAAGAGTCCACTGGCCACCGGGCAGTAGCCCAGTTGCGAGGATAACTGGTTATATTATTGAACATATCATTGTGTTGTACACACGTTATCCTTCACTGTACTACTGACACCCTTCCCAGACCATCCTGGGTCAGTCAGCATCATTATGTTTCTGTACTTGTATTCAGAAACTTTCGTTATCTCCTGCCTTCCCATCCGTACACCTATGTGATCTTAGGTTACCTGACTTGACATTAACTGACCTAACAGTTAACATTTTTACTTAGGACTAGGTTTGTGAAGCTTCGGAAAAATACAGGGAAAAATTGTTTTTTTTTCCTTTGCTTTGAAAATGGATACAATTTGATCATCAAGGTGAAAAATTGCGGAAAATTGAAAAAAAAAAATGCTATTAAATTAATTTTACAATTTCTGAATTATAAATCTGGATGTTGAATGTATTTACATTCGGGCCTATCTACAGATACACATAGTACCCTACCAGTACCACGAAAATTAAATAATCAGTAAATGTAACACAAAGTTTCAAGAAAGAACAACAATGAAGTTCGTACAGTAAAATAAACAATCTGCACAGGAATTAACCGTAAATAGTTGTCAAACACATACTCGCACACAACTTTCGATCTCTGCCAGGAAAGCAGTTTCTGTTACAACAAATGGACACTTTGTAGTTCAGATTCACAAGTAACACACTGAGATGATTATTACTTATCTTGCTGCTTGTATCAACTGGCTGAGTGGTGATTTGTGATTTTTTTAGACACATAATTGACATTTGAAGTTTGACTCTGATTGCTGTTTAGGATGGCGTGTATGTGTTTCTGATTACTAGTAAACTAGTTACTGAAATTACATCAATGTCATGCTTCTGTAGTTCCCTTATCTTAAAACTCTCAAGTTCTCATATTTGCCTTCTTCCCGCATTCTTACGCCTTACTATATATTCTATCCATTCTAAGGTTGCAGCTAAGTCGTTCAAGTGAATGGCAATAATAATTTTTGCACAGAATAAATTAAATTTGAACAATTGGAAAATACGAGGTAACTGTGTTATGGCACAATCACAATGTGAGGAATCAAGATATAATTAAATTGCTTTGATTTATTTTGTTATCAGTTCTTATTTGTGCTGCAACATTAGAGTGGACAAAGAGTATATAGTAAATAAAAGTTCAGAATGAATCAAGTAGGCCAGTTCTCTACTTTTATCCTTACTTTAATTACTGTACCTTATATAAGCTACTAGTATATATTACATAGCCACCACAGGGTTAGTATGATTTTAAACAAATTTTTCTGGAAAATTTGGGAAAAAAAACTAGTTTTTTTCCTGTTTTTTTTTTTTTTCCGTTCACCAATTCTTCGAGAAATTTTAGAACACTACGTAGGACTACAGAAATATTTTTAATTGATGAAATATATCTCTAAAATCTGTATAGCCTAGTTTGGCCAATGACGGTAGAAGTAGTTTTTCATTGGAGCATTTGAGTGTCCATTCATATTTAAGGGTGGTATTCTTAAACATTTTAATTTGCAGTCCGCAAACTCCACTCGCTCAAGTGTTACTTGAGAGGAGAACAGCCCGCAAACATTCAAATCATTTTTCAGATTCTTGAACGAAAACTAGGTCGAGAGAGCTCGTCTTCTACCAGAACAAATAAAATGGTGGCCAAGTCATGTGTCGTATTTATTTTGAAAGATCCTGTAAAACGTAATTAACTGCTACGAAGAATTTTAATAATATGAACTTTACGGAGATAAAATGTTGACAAACAATTGAGAGTCGCTGAAATATTGAAAGTGCACTGGCACTGTATACAACTACAATTTAATTTAAAAAATAATGTATAACATTAATAATAATGATTTTGTCCAGAGTGTAAAATAACATATACATTTTTAAAATTAACGGACTGTGTTTTATTTAAACGAAAAATGATAATGCATTCTATATGTTAGTCACAGCTCTAATCAAATTTCTATTCTCTAATGACACATTGTCATTTTTGTTCCAAAGTATTTTACGTTTTACACCGTATCTTATTTGCACCACTGAAGAACTATGCTCGTTGAATCATTCGCCGAATACGCCATTTTGCCAATTTACGAACAGGTTGAGACTAGATAATGTTTGCGAAGAGGATAGGATAGGTCCATGCCTCTCGTAACTTTGTGAGTCCAGACAACCATATTCAAGACTAAAACAACTCGTTAATTGCATTTAAGAATCCTGTTTTTGTGCAGGGAAAGATTTACACCCGATACGTCATTCATTCTCCGTGCAAATCGACTATAAATACTAGCCAAAGTCTTGAAATAGCATAACAAATATGTATTGATAATTACATCTGGTGCACCATTCCCCTTGAATTATCCTGTGAAATGACATAATCACAGGTGCATCATATTCTGTGTGTGTACTTCATGTAGGCCTTCTTATGAAGTCATTGTTGATGGAAGGGTCAGTCCATTTGGAATCATCACATTAAAAACATAGTTGATGCTGCACTATTTTTTTTTAATTGAAAAGTTATCATGAATTACATTTAGGCAAAAGACAAACTTTAGTTTAAAATGATATCTACGAGTGGCAGATGGTAGCCATTTTTTATGCATGCTACAAACAGATTTCACAGAATTCTGAGGTCTCTCTGAGGTAAATGTGAGGAATTTCCATTGCAGAGACGAAAAGTGAGTGGCAGAAAGTCGTAATATTAGTGAAAATGAAGAGTGGCATGCAAACCGTGTACTGTAAGGAAAATGGTGATAAATCGAGGTAAGTATTAAGAATCACTACTCAGCGTGTACCGATTGATTTTAGACATATAGTTTATTAATGAAGTATAGTTCTAGAGATGTTATGAGTAGTCCTACCTAAATTGTTTTTGGATAGGACTACTGCGAATGTTTCCAAAAGTTCTAAATGAATTTTTTGTTAGGTTAGTTAAGGTTTGGTAACGTAACCTAATGTTATGTTAGGTGTATTTAGGTTACCTAACTTCATCTAACTTAACCTAACCAAACAAATTTTTTTTTACTTAGGGCTAATTATATTGTCTCTAGAAACATTTTTCTTCAGTGAACGATATGTCTAAAATCACTTGTTAGGTCGGTACACAATAAGTAGTGATTCTTAATATTTACCAGAACTACAGGAATTGCCTAAGATTAATAACATTTTACAAGATCAGATAAACACTCTGTAAGAAAATTGCTGATCAAACAACATAATCTCAAAACGAGTGTCCAACAGAATAGAGCAAATAGGTATTCCTCAAAAAAATTCCTTAAATGAAGTGAAGCAGAGGTCGACAACAGTGATTAACAAACAGCAAGGCAAGAACAGTCATTATCAGAAAACTAATACTATTATATCAATATTAGGAGATAGGCGTGCTGGAAGACTAGCAGACCCAATCAGATCTCGAGATGCATGACTGCGAAGTGTGAAAGAAGATTCATAAAGTGTAAGTGATTGTGATAACGTAGTAATAATTGATGGCTGTAATGACTTTGCTCGTGACGAAGGGGACTGCGCTGCCACGAGTCTTGTTACAGAGAAGCCTGATAACGATGTGAATGCCCCATACAAGTGTGATCTTACAGAAACGTGTGTGAATTATGCAGTGAAGGAAACTACTAAAAATACCTCAATCTGTGTAAACAGTTAGTGAATGTGACTTGTATTAAAGTTAGTAATGTAAGCACAGACATGTATACTACATGTGCACTTTCTTTCAAAAACTCTGGTGAATATTACGTATATAGCTTAAATAATTGTATATGTAGTCAAAGCTCAGTCGACTGTGTCAGTACAGGTGTGTAACAGCATAGTGTAAGCAATATTAGCACATGCCTACGTTCTCTATCATCTAACAGATCAAGTCAGTCACTTTCTGTTTTTCAAAAAGGGGTACAATTTACAGCTGCAAAATTATATAATAACTTGCCACTGAACTTAAACATACTTGTTTTAAGAATAGTAAAGTTTTTAAAAGAAAATTGAAGGAATTTTTAAATACACACTCATTCTATACCATTAATGAATATTTGGATTACAAAAGCTATGAATAATTTATTGTTATTGTCGTTTTTATGTATAATTTACTGTTATAGTCGTTGTATATGAATAATTTGCTGTTATTGTCATTTTTTTAATGTTCTTTAACTGTGTGAATGATTTCACAATGTGGTAATCATGTCTGTTCATCAATGTTTTAGTGTTAATTGTATTATAATGTAACATGTTTTTCAGTGTATGTATGAAATTTTGACATGCTCCATATCCCAGAACTGGGGTCAAACGGAGTGCATAAAATAAATAACAAGGACTAAGGTGAAAGGAAAGGGTAAATATGTTTTATAGTTGAAAATAGTAGCTATTGTCATAATGTAACTATACCTGAACTTGAAATAGCAGGTTTCTTATAAAAACTAAGTTGCAAAACAGAACTACCAAACTTTGCAAAAACTCCTTTAAAACAAAAAAAAAAAAAAAAAAAGGCACTAACACAACACTTTCTTCACACGCAAACACCTTAAGAATAAAAATAGATGGATCTATACTGTTAGCAACACCATCTTTTTCAAACGTAATAATATTCTTAAACACTTTTCTTGGAAAATATCTTCTTCATACATCTTAGTACATGTAAATCATTAGAAGTAAACTGTGTACATAGGAAAAATGCTGAAATTGAAAGTGCCACAAGTTATAGGGAAAACACAAATTGTAATATTAGCATGTTTCCCTACAATGTTCAGTCTATGGGAAATAAAGGTCTGTAAGGGAACTGTTTCCATTCAATAAAGAAGGGCATTATACCACGAATTTTATGTTTTACTGAACATTGGTTAAACAAGCTAGTGTGTACAAAACATTGGTTATCTAATTATAAAACAATGAGTAGTTTGTGTATGTCTGGCAATTGTTGTGGAAGTAGCTGTGTAATGTATAAACAACCATTAGTGAAGGATGTGCATAAGAGAGTGCTGCATTTGAATTGCATGTAACAATTATCTCTAAATATAGGCCTCCCTCTGGTAGTAGTGGAAAATAAATGTGGTGACCTAAATATAGATTTGTATACGAGTTTTTAAAAGAAAAACTACACTTAATTGAAATAACATTGCAATTAGGGCAACCACGGGGAGACGGAGGGGCACATTCGCCCCTATAATGCGTCTTTCCATTTCTTCTCCTGCAATATATACAGGTGGTTTCTTAAACTATATTATAAACTTGGTGACATTATTATTTACCACACATGAAGTATAGTTTCACAATGACATTTTTGTCCAATGCAATTCGTAAGACAGAAATAATTCACACTTGGAAATTTAATTTTAAATGGTATTTTGGGAAAATATTGGAAACGCCAAGGAGTTAAATTTCAGTTCTGTGCACAATGTTTAGCGTTATTGAGATCTTCTATGTATCAAGAAGCCGCTCTTTAGAACTCTCCCCTTTATGAGAACAGCGCCCTCTCATTGAGTGGAACTTCTGTGACATTGGTTTTTGCTAACATTTCATGTTAATTTTCTGAGCAGTACGAACCAAGAAACATGAAAGGTTCTCTTTTTTGAAAATCGCTAGAATTCACAGTTTACAAGAAAATATCATGGGAATAATCAGATGAAGCAGTAACGTTGTTGGCACAAAATTTCTGTTGCTTTTTAAAGCAGTTCACACGACACATGCCTAAAATGGTGTGAGACAGACGTGCCAGTGTACGGAGTTGCTTGGAAGTGAGTTTGCTAGGTAAACTTGGTTGAAATACCTGACATGGTTCTACAGAACTGTAGCACAGCATGTGTCGTTCAAACTGCAAAGTGCGTTTACAAACGTGCTGTGTGCGATGACATTGCGGGTGTAGCAGTTTCTGCCTATGCTTGGTATTGTGTTACTACATTTGAGTGGCTTGTACAATTAAGACCTTTTATATTGCTTACGATGTACTGTTCAATAAAACAACATGAAATGTTCACAAAACCCAATGCCACACCTGTTATTTTCACGAAGGCAGTTTTAAAGAACAGTTTCTGGATTTGGTGAAATATCTTGATAGCACTTATCATTTTGCACAGAATCAAAAGTTAACACTGCGTTGTTTCCAAAAATTAGCCAAAATACAATTTTAAAATTCATTTTTCATGGGTGAATGTCTCCCTTACAAATTGTGCTATAGGCAAAAAATTCAGTGTGTAAGTACTTACTTGTCTATATCGAAGGGCTGTTTATATCGGAGGACATGATTACTCAAAATGACTGAGATACTGTTGTTGAACAATAGAAGGAACTAAGTATATTACCTACCAGGTGTGCCAACCCCACATTGTTTAGGTCACCTAGTTCTAGTATTTTTCTATCTTATTTTCTGTCTTATTTTATTTGGAAAAGATTACTCCAAACAAGAAACTATTTTTCTTTATTTATGCGTGTTATTAAAGATCTGTACATGCATAGCTTAATAATATTTTTAATTGAATGAAGACTATGTTTTCTGATGTTTATGTTGTGTTGAAAATTAATCAAAGATATTTTTTTAAATAATTTGAGAGTGTAAAATTGTAAATTTTTCAGTTTAAATATCTTGAAGAAAATATTTTTACTTTTTTGTGTGGTTTCCTCAATCATGTCATTCATTCATTGCGGGTAGTTTCTGTACCATGCCAACGCCAAATGTAGTAGAGATTAACAAACTTGAATGATCTTCTTTATAAATGTTTATCTGCTCAAATATGGTGAAATTTTTACTTAGGTTTTTTGACAGGTTTCGAAAATATATTACGGTGATCAGGGAAGATACTGTAATGACAGTGAATGCAAGTTTTTTTTATTAATTTTTTAATGTTTGCGTACGTGTGTCAGACATTCTTACTACTAATGCAACTTGCGAGTGTAACATTCAGGTTTCTCCTGGCATTTAAATTAATTGTTTTGTGTATATAGGGCTCCAACATGTATGTTCACTGTATTTTTATTAATATCTTCATTTTAAAAAAATTTCTAAAATATAAAGTAGCTATTTCAACCAGCTACATAATTAGTATATTTTAGTAACGAGACATGCTTATGCATTTTGCACCTTGCAACCCCAAAATTTCCAGGAGGACACCCCCCTCCCCCTGCTTTCTTTTGGGAATTGGCGTTCATCAAGTAAATAAATTTCATTCCTCCCAAACAAATAGGAGCTTGCAACACCAATGGTTGGTACTCACAATACTAATGCTACAAAAACAGCAGTAGATTATTTGCTTAGCAGCCGAAATTTATGTTTGGAAAATTGTGTAATGGCTCCAGGTCTTTCTGACCATTGTGCACAATTATTTACATTTGAACTGAGCTGTACTATATACTCTACTACAGTATAATGAACGTGGGATGTACGTGTAACTTATGAAGTACTCTAATATAAATACATCTGAATTACAAAAATTCATAGGTGAGTTACAGTAAATATGTGAAATAACCTTTAACACTTTTAGTGCTGTAATAACTTGTAGAGAAGTGGTTTATTTGACAAATCTGAAAACTGTAATTTAGTAGCAAATCACAGATGCCATTCTCTACAAATCTATAGCTACAGGATATCCTTAGCATTGCACTGTCTCATGTTTCAATAGCATATTTAATTAGTTAAACTTTTGTGTAGAAACGAAGATCTCGAACTGTAGAAACAAATTTAGTTAAATCTCAGGGTTATTATACTCATTAAAAGAATTGGGTGTAATTTAATTATATGCCTTGACTACTCAATTCATAGATACAATCAAAACTTAAGCTAGGACCTCTGGCCTTGGAGAAAACGTCTGTTGAAAAAGAAACTTTTACTCTCATTTTCTCTGGCTAAAATAAATCAAAGTTTTTGCTGAAACAGTTCAAACGCTTAATCCAAGTGGCGAATCAAAAGTTAATAAAATTTAAATAGATAATTTGTAGTTGATCTTACAGTCTCGTAGGCGATGGCTTGATGCTCACTCCAATGGGTCTTTCTCACAAATTTTACTGAGAACATTAACATAATCTGCATTAAAAAACTAGATGATAGGAGGTGAAAATTTTAAACTTGTAGTTGATTTGTGGTAAATACGAGCATTTAAAAAAAGCGCATTCAAAACGCCCGTGAAAACTCTCCGTCACAACATGGCTGCTGCTGCGACGTCATCAGTTGGTAAATAAGAAGATAGAAGACCAGCAGTAGCAGATGCACGAGTGCGATTGTTAAAGAGAGTGTTCGGCAGAAAGTGGTGTTTAGTGCGTACATGCACAAATACCAGCATTAATTCAGTCTCAAAACTGTTTCTTTACTGTCCCGAAATACAAACAAATAATTACAACTGAAATAGTTCAAGCTGCGTGCCAAGATGTGAATGTTTCGATGACCAGTACTTTGTACTGTTGCAAAGATCATTTTAACGTATGTACAAAATTAATTTGTAGCTGGTTATGTTGTGATATGTATAGTTTGTTTATTTAATGTTGTTGGAGATTCACATATAGCTATGTTAAGGGGTATTGATCCCTACCACCTTGGATTTATCTGTTTCTTCTCGATAACTTCTGTTCCAGTCGATGTATCAAAATTTCTGTCACGACAAGGCATAGATACAAACTTAATCAATTTTTTGTAATTGCTGGAACCATAATGTATTCATTATTTTGCAACGGGGAACCGCTGAAAAGGAAAAATTGCTTTATTTACGGGAGCGACTACAGAGGCAGCAACATTAACAGAAACAATACCATATGGATTCTAAAAAGTGAATGAAACAATAAACTATGCCTTGTCAGCGTGAAAAAAGTAAAACAATGTGTCTATTCCCTGATTTATAAGAAAAGCCGTAAAACCAATCTGACAGTGTGTTTGTATTTAAAGCTGTCTTGGATGTAAACATTGTGAACGCCAAATGTTATTAATGATGGGTCGATTCCTAATTTTTTCGATTCCGATTCTGATCCCGAAATTTCTTCGATTCCGATTTCGATTCCGATTCCCATCCAAAAAATATTTTTTTCTTACATTTTAGGTAATTAAATATTTTTTATGATGTTGATGAGTTTATATAGGTACTTCGCTGCTATTTATTATTTTAGGATAGAAGCGGAGTATTGTAATTTAAAGTGAAATGCATAATAAAACAAACTGACAAATCAATAAGAATGTGATTGTTCTACAAGACTATATACACTTACTATGATTTTTAGTTAAAAATACTCCATAATCTAATTATTTAATACACCACCAGGGAAAATAAGCCGTTACGAAAAACACACTACTTTATATTTCTTGTTGCACATTTATTCATAAAATCATTAGGTTTTACAGATTGGTTGACAACGCCTATTGACTGTC
>PNEQ01004948.1:60919-93556 GCA_003012365.1 Medauroidea extradentata | reverse complement strand
TTTGTGAAATGACTGCTATAACTTAAAATTAACTAAACACTATGGCAAAGTTTATTTAACTTGTAAGTAATTATTTTATTAATAAAAGTTGCCTTGGCGTACATACAAGTACTTTCAGACGCCTATTTGACAATGACGTAATAAAACTCGCGTACAGTGGGTTTTCTGTGCCTTACAGGCCGTGAGCAATTCGGTTTCCACTATTTATTTATAAACTGCTTGCAGACACGTTGGAGTCTATAAGAATTTTTACTGTCAAATTGTTTTTACCAAGGCTCACGTATCATAATGTTTACCATTAACATCTGATCACCGACAGGAAGGAGCTTGCGTTGTCACTTTTAGAGCTGCTAAAAATTAATTACGTTGTTTTACGATTAAAATATGTCTCATAACTATCTTCTTTGGGAAATGTTTATTTTAGGGTCATATAATCAGGTAAATCAGATTTGAGTTTTAGTTCATTCTTGGATGTCGTAGAAAGTACATCGCCGTGAAGAACACATCGTCGTCTTGCAGTCCATCAGAGACTTGACATTCGTGGTACAGTGCCATCAACTTCTGCCTACCATCAACAGTCTCCAGCAGACCATCGCTTTCTTTAGCTGTAGGTCATCTACCTGAGCTCAGTGTTTACCAAACGTTGTCAGCACATGACACTGGCTGCAGAGACACTAGCTACCATTGGTTAGTGTCATCGACTTCTTCAGTTTTACCTGTCATCATCGTATATACTAAAGAATACTTCAGCAGCGGATCGTCTTCCTGAGCCGGCGGTACCAACAGGACTTGACACTGGCTGCAGATACACCGGCTATCAATGGTAAGTGCCATCGACTTCTTCAGTTTCACCTGTCGTCATCGTATAAACTATAGAATACTTCAGTAGCGAATCGTCTTCCTGAGCCGTGGGTACCAACTTAAACAGCACTTAACATTGCCTGCAGAGATACCAGCAATTGCCAGTAAGTGGCCGCAACTTCTTCTTCCCTTCTACCAGAAATCATTGTCAACGTCAACGGCTTCATCACCAGAGGCATAATTTCTCGTCAATTCTGACTATGTCGAAGATGATAACCACCGTGCCAGCATTTATTACATCTGCAGGAAGTTCGACTTCTTCAGCCGAAGTACTGACAGAACCAATGATACCGGCATCAAATGCAACAAACAAGTGCCGGTACTGCGACAAGAACTTTGCTCGTCGTTTCAGTGCTAAACGTCACGAACAAGGCTGCTTGTACAATCCTAACCGCACATCATATGAGTGTGCCAAGTGCGGAAAGATGATCAGTCGCTCTGATAATTTACGTAGACATGCAAAAGTCTGCAAAGGTGTGGTACAACGCTCATCAGCGGTTTGCTGTCAGTTTTGCAGCAAGCAGTTTGGTGAGAAATATAGAGCTCGCAGGCATGAAAATCACAGTTGCTCGCTTAACACATCTCGCACATTGCACCAATGCAATAAGTGTGGTAAAATGATTTCGCGGAAGGATGGCTTAATCAGGCACATGAAGATTTGTGATAAGTCAAAAACGTGTGACATAAGACACAATACCTTATGTATATCTTCTTATATTGACATTCCTGAATCGATAAAAAATAAACATGCAGTTATCAACCCTCGCAGTTCTGACGACAAAGACTTTATGTGGGCAGTGTTGGTTAGGTTTGTAAACAGCTCGCCCCCGCAACGAATAGACAAGAGATATTCAAAATTGGTGAACAAATTTGATTTTAGCGGACTTGAATTCCCGACGCCGCTACAGCAAATCAAACTGTTTGAAAAAAAAAAAATCCTAATGTCTCAGTGAATGTTTACTTGCTGAATGATAGAAATAAAGTGGTTCCAACATATGTGACCAAAGAAGAAAAAACTGAACATATAGATCTGCTTTTGCTGAAGGACGAAGAGAAGAAGTATCAACACTTCTGTTATATCAAGGATTTTTCACGTCTGATACGCTCACAGCTGACATCGCACGGAGGCAAAATTTGTATATGCAGACAATGCTTCAAGTATTATGGCAACCAGCCGCGGAAATCGGGGCTTACTGGAGAGCAGTGTCTTGCAAAACATAAAACTAAATGTATTCGATAAACATTGTATTTGACTGTGTTTTTAGTGTAAAGTAAAATTTACGAGAAATAATAACACCAAACCATAGTACAATGCGTAAAATATTAATACATCTTCAACATAAACTATGTTTCTTTTATGTGGTTTGAAGAAAATAAAAAAATGTAAGGAAAGATACATTTGTTGAACCATTTGTGTTTTATAAAATTATAGTGTACGGAGTGCAACAGATCTGTGTACTGCTGATGATGTAACATAACTTTCAATTTAAAAGTTGTATGATATTTACTGAATAAAAGTCGCACAATAGCACATTAAGAATATATATAATTATGCCAAGAAACCAGTCAGATGTATAAAACACGTTATAAGGTTCTTGTTGTAGCATATAGCAGTTATCCTTGTAAGATAGAGCTAAGAATGAGCTGTCAGTATTATGTATACATATAAAAAGTATATAGGTGCGAATATTTGCAATGTATAGTCAAACAACTCCTATGTGGTGCTTTATGCTGGTTCAAGGACAAGTGTGAAATGATGCGGAGCATTATGTAAAGTTGTATATGTGCTAATACTTATAAAAATTTGTTAACTGAACAAAAAAAGTTTTATTCTATGCATAATCATGAACCTGATTTCACTGTTCATATGTACATCTATAAGCAAAAGAGAATATATTAAATTATTTAACAAGTTTAATATTTGTGTCGTAAGTATAAATATTATAATTACTATGACAATACAGTCCAGTTTTTTATACGATACGTAAACAATAGTGAATGTGTTTATTCCATTTAAGAGATAAGCTTATCACTTTCAAAGGTAACAAAAGTTATTGTAATAATATATAATTTTTTATACATGTCAAGTTATTTTATATTTATTGCGTGTCTGAAATTTGCAAGTATTATTATATATTTGTTAAAACAGGTTAGCGAGGGTTATATATATATATATATATATATATATATATATATATATATATATATATATATATAAGGAAGACATGGTTAGAACTATAAGTCTGCGCTAACATTTCATAAGTCTTTTGTAATAATTAATTTTGGTTCACAGCACACACAAAACCAGCTACGAGAATATTTTATTTTGATGTATGTATCATAAACGCCTTTATCAGTACTGAATATTCATGGCTGATCTTTTTTTCGTTCTCGCCAGCAAGTCGGTAATACCATCCATTGTTTCCGTAAACGAAGTCACGGCGTTATGATACCAGTAGTTGAATTAATCTGTATGTGTCATACATAACTGAACTGCGCCTACTACACAAGCGAGTTCCACGTACTTACATCTAATAAAAGAGTGTTTGATTAGAAAAAATGAGAGATGACAACTTCCACTGACAGATTCCTACGTCACTTATACGTCACTAGAAGTTAGAAACGGACATCTACGCACGCACACTTCCAATATCTAGGACTGCGTCTTTGCCATGAACCCCCTGCGATAATAAAGCACTGCATCACTGAAAAAATATATCTTATGTCATCGCAGTGCGACAATAAGGGTCTTTGTCTGTTGTTCAATTATTATCGGTATGAAACTCGAAGTGGCCGCATGCATATGATTTAAACAATCATTTAAATATGAATACAAAATTCTACCATGCCGTGTTTTTTTTTTCGGCTTTTATGTGACATATACTGTGCTAAACTTATCTAAATTAGATAAGTATTTTGATATGTTCATATTTAATACGTTATTCTATCCATTATACTGTTTCGAACGGCAAACAACGTATATGAATGTACCCTTGCGTATAAGATTTATTTGTGTTGACGCTTAACTCTGCTACGCCGTAAGTGTCATTTACTGTTTAGAGAGGAAACATGTGCCTACTTTTTTCAGCATGGACGATTTTGTTTCATGATACTTACGTTCGCATGGCAAATCCGTAAGGACGTGACCTACATGCATGTTAGAAGCGGCGGAGCTGTGTGGTCGACCTTGAAGCGAGCATCAAAAGCCTGCCACAACGAGCCAAGTACTGAATTATCACGTTAGATTCTCGCCAGTACATTTGCGGTATGGGACTTAAAGAGTCAACCATATAATTTATGTTGGCGGAAAGTCTGTAGCAAATTTAAGTGTACGATTCAAACAGAGTTTTACATATATCCGGTTACTATATTTTTAAGTACGACAGTCTGAAAAGGTTGTTTTTTAGCTATGTTGGAGGGTGTAAATAGTCTAGTTGAAAAAAGTATTTCCCCACGAATAGTAAAGTATTGGAAGCGCGTGGCAGGCAACGACCTTAATATAATCATTTATTGTTCCAGCCAGGAACACGTAACGTAAAGTTTACTAGTAGAATTTACTCATGCATGCATATCTGCCCATCCACTATACACGGAGAACGTAGACGGCAGGCAAAGCCGTTATCTTTCATCGCCATTAGCGGAACAGTTATGGGCTGGCCACACGACAGAATGGTATCTATCTTTTGTCGTCACTGTACCAGACAAAGGAAAACTTAAATGCGTCTCTGTCTGTAAGGGGCCACAGCCAATATAACTGTACGCTAACAACCATCCCATCAGCCCTACACGTCTAATAATGATTTCTTGAGTAACGTAACTTTTCAACAAGGTATACTTAGAGAAAGAGGGTTGTAGGGACCCTGTCTGTATTCTGAAAGGTTTGTGCATCGCCCTTGGCCTGGATTTACCGACAGTAACTGACGTCACTTGAAAAATGACTCGGCAGATCGACAAACAAAATTCTTAGAGATTCCAACGTGTCTGCAAGCAATTTATAAATAAATAGCGGAAACCGAATTGCTCACGGCCTGTAAGGCACAGAAAACCCACTGTACGCGAGTTTTATTACGTCATTGTCAAATAGGCGTCTGAAAGTACTTGTATGTACGCCAAGGCAACTTTTATTAACAAAATAATTACTTACAAGTTAAATAAACTTTGCCATAGTGTTTAGTTAATTTTAAGTTACAGCAGTCATTTCACAAACACTTATTAAAGTTTTTTGTCTCCCGTGGTCGGGTCATGATATCTCTTCAGACACACCATACACGAGCCAAAATTTGTGTGCGTGTTTGCGCGCGCGCGAAATGTTTTTCTAAGGACGTACAAGGCGAGAAAAATCTTTAATGTAAAACGATGGGAATTCTTACTTACTGTCATCAACATTATAAGGTCAAAGTGCTGAAAATGTTCCCTTCTTTTGTGATGTTCAAATTTTCATAAAGAGCATAAACATTTATACTGAGATCCGGATTTTTTTTTTCTTTTCGAAAAATCACTTATATGCAGAATAAGTTTGTGTGGGGAATTCTATTTCATCAGAGTTGAATACATATTTATTCTAAATCATTACCCACTTTGAAACATGCATTATCCTAGTTCTGACCATTGATAACATTTTTTTTTCTGTGGAAGATTGATGTAGGAAGAAACATAAATTGGTTCCAGCTCGTTTTATTCGAAATTGTATATTCTCTACATATAGCAGTCAGTATAAACCAACTTTACCTTGCGGTGGAAAAAATATTGTTACTACTGAATTTACGGTACATTTAATAATAATAGAACATATAACTGTGACTAATAAAAATATTGGTGTGTAAAATACTTGTGTTATTCATTTCTACATAAACATATGGGCACGTAATAAAGACCATAAATATACATGTTTTTCAAGATTTTGGTAGATCAAAGGTATTTCAAGATTCGCGTAACTGAGAAGTATCCTTAGACCATAAATTTTGGATGGACAAACATATTAATAGAGAGTAATTCATCCATACTGTTTGTCTACGAATCACGAGATTCTTGGCCTGGCCATCTGCAAGTGCACATGTTGCCATAGCAATAGTTTTTTAAGCTGTATGAAGGTATGCCCATTCGTAACCATGGTTGCAAACGACTTAAAAATAAAAACTAACCAACATGTTTCTTTGTCAAGCAAAGGTATTTCAAGATTTCCAGAGTTGAGACATCTTCTAAAACTTGGCTGCATACTATAGGCTACATATTATCAGAAAATAATTCATCTTTAACGTTTGTGTAGGCCTAGAAATTTTGTCATTCTCATCCTGGTCTTCTTTATGTTAGGGTGACATAGAAAAATATTTTTTGAAGTGGTAAAAATATATGCTTATTTGTAAAAGTGATACCAAGAGACTAGAATTTTTCTTCCTCGATAAAATTAGTCAACGTAGTTTTTTTGTCCCGTAAAGATGTTTCGAGAAGCACAGAGTTGTTAGAATAAAAACATAACTGCATATCTAGATTTCAAATAAGTTTTTGTGCAGAGAATATCAAAGAAACCTTGCCAATGTTACTTTTGCGGGTAATATAATAAAAAAATTCTGGATGATAAGATTCTTTGTACAAAAATGCATTGAAAGGTCTAAGACATAAACTGCGTTCATAGCTAAAAGGTATGTTAAAATTAGCATGGCTGATTCAATAAATCAACTCTCATATACACTACGTACAAATTTGAAATGAACCAAGGAGTTCAGCCCCTGTCATTGAACGCTCTATGATCTTCATTTAACATTGACAATCGGATGATACAAACTACGTTCATAGCAACCAGGCATGTTAAAATTATAGATACTAAGAATAAATTTGAGCTGCACCGTGAAGGCCCTATAATATAACAACTGCTACCGGTGATGTTATGTGGTCATGGTCGATTCGAAATAAAAAACTTTGTATTTTTTATTCCAAAGCTTTTGGTAATACATTTGACTTGTTCCACGCATACCCGCCCCTGTCATTGAACACTTTATGATATAACAACTGCTACCGGTGATGTTATATGGTCATGGTCGATTCGAAATAAAAAACTTTGTATTTTTTATTCCAAAGCTTTTGGTAATACATTTGACTTGTTCCACGCATACCCGCCCCTGTCACTGAACACTCTATGATAACTGCGACCAGACATGTTAAAATGTTTATGTCCGATTCAAAATAAAAAAAAAAATAAAAACTTTAATCTAAATTTAACGAATAGATTTAAAATGCTCCGCAAGGGTCCCACCGTGTGACTGAATCCCCTGTATTATAACACAGCGGTCTGTTATGATACAAACACTTTTTTTTTATCAAAACTTGACAACGTTACATTCCTTATAGTTGATAAGATATTTTTGCACATGACTCTATTGTTAATTATTAAAAAAAATTTCAGCTGTATATTAATATAAGATATATTTCACACATAGTTAATTATTTTCGAATAATATACACGTGCTTAATTGTAATTCGGGATTGCATTTAACCTTTTCATATAATAAATATCTCGACGTCATTTACAGAAGACTCACAGCTGTTACGACATTTAGTTCAAACCTTGTCAGTACACTATCGTTCATACTGCGAGATGTTTATAGTGGTATAAACTGTACGGGATATTCATTTTCACCAACTGTTTAAATAATACAGTACCATCAACTCTTCTAAACAATTCATGAAAAGGTTTTTTTTTAAACAGGTAGTCTGTTTCTACTGTTATGTATAAATAAAATATAACTTTTGCATTTTCATAATTATATACATTTAAAACTTTTTATTTCAATCACACATTTTTTTTAACCAATGGTTTTCCGCTTATAAGTTCATAGATACTTGACCTTTTGCATTAGCTCAATGCGTTTACGGTTTTTTCAACGATCACTGTTATAACAACACAGTACGAACAACTCTTCAAAACAATTCATCAAAAGGGCTTTTTAAACACGTAGTCTTTTCTACTTTTTTGAATAAATAATTATATGAATGCATATTCATAATTATATATACATTTAAAACTTTTTATTTCAAGCATGATTTTTTTTAACCAATTGTTATCTGCTTATAAGTTCATAGGTACTTGACATTTTATATTAGTTCAATGAGTTTACGGTTTTTTCAACTATCAGGCGTACTGGACGTAGTGCAAAATTACGCTACGAAGACTAACAATAACAATAGCTATGCTGCAGTACACACAAGCATACAACGTCAGATGCTAGTATTTATTTCAAAGTGTAATGTCAACGGTTATGATAACTTTTATTTAAAATAGCGCGGCCTAGTTGGCAATGTGTGAAAAACAAAAGATGACCGACTACGGCGTTATCTATTCGACAATGGCAGAAGCATAGTTCTGAGCTGGTTGTCTAGCAACAACTGTAAACATGTAAAATACCTTTACAACTACGACGGAGAAATGTTTTAAGACATAGCGATGTAACGTGACGTCATCAATCGAGAACTACGCTTACGAGCTGACAGAATTGCGTAGGCTGTCATACCAGCTTATGTATCTAAATACGTGTCTGCATTTTAAATGGCATAGACATAAGTCAAAATAGTTTGAAAAATAATCGAGAGATATACTTGTGAACTGACAGAATGCGTAGGAAGTCATACCAACTTATTCTGTATCTAAATACGTGTCTGCATTTTAAATGTCATAGACATATGTCAAAATAGTTTGAAAATAATCGAGAACTGAGCTTACAAACTAACACAGCGCGCATTGTCATACCAACTTATTCTTGGACTTAGTATGTTTTTGCATTTTAAATTTCATAAACAAATGACTAATATTTTAGAAATAAGAGAAAACTATGCTTAAAAACTGTCAGCGCGTATCTGGTAATATCAACTTATTCAGTATTTAAATACGTGTCCGCATCACAAATTTCCTAGACATAGGTCAAATAATTTGCGAATATACGAGAATTATGCTTAAAAACTGACAAAGCGTGTATCTAGTCATATTAACTTATTCTTGTACTCAATATGTGCCTGCGTTTTGAATAACATAGACATATGACAAATAGGTTAGAAATAACCGAGAACTATGCTTAAAAACTGACAAAGCGTGTATCTATTCATATTAACTTATTCTGGTACTTAATATGTGTTTGCATTTCGAATTTCATAGACATATGACAAACAGTTTGAAAATAATCGTGAACTATGCTTAAAACTGACAAAGCGTTTATATAGTCATATTAACTTATTCTGGTGCTTAATATGTGTTTGCGTTTTGAATTTCATAGACATATGACAAATAGTTTGGAAATATTCGAGAACTATGCTTAAAAACAATAGTTTGTTTATAATCGAGAAAAACGCTTACAAACTGACAAAGCGTTAATCTAGTCATATTAACTTATTCTGGTACTTAATATGTGTTTGCGTTTTGAATTTCATACACACATGATAAATAATCGAGAAGTTTTCTTAAAAGCTAACAAAGCGTGTATCTAGTCATATTAACTTATTCTGGTACTTAATATGTGTTTGTGTTTTCAATTTTATAGACATATGACAAATAATTTGGAAAATAATCGAGGACTATGCTTAAAAACTGACAAAGCGTTTATATAGTCATATCAACTTATTCTGGTACTTAATATGTGTTTGTGTTTTGAATTTCATAGACATATGACAAATAGTGTGGAAATAATCTAGAACTATGCTTAAAAACAATAGTTTGTTTACAGTCGAGAATAACGCTTACAAACTGACAAAGCATTAATCTAGTCATATTAACTTATTCTGGTACTTAATATGTGTTTGCGTTTTGAATTTCATAGACATATGACAAATAATTTGGAAATAATCGAGAACTATGCTTAAAAACTGACAAAGCATACATCTATTCATATTAACTTATTCTGGTACTTAATATGTGTTTGTGTTTTCAATTTTATAGACATATGACAAATAATTTGGAAAATAATCGAGGACTATGCTTAAAAACTGACAAAGCATGTATGTAGTCATAGTAACTTATTCTGTATCTAAACAAGTGTCTGCATTTTCAATTTCATAAACATATGAATAATAGTTTGGAAATAATCGGGAACTATGCTTGAAAACTGACAGAGCGCGTATTTAGTCATATAAACTTATTCTCGGTCTAAATAAGAAAGAGCGTTTTGAATCTCGTAGACAAATGTCAAATAGCTTTGAAATAATCGGTATCTATGCTTAGAAACTGACAAGAGGTCGTGTCTACGCTTAAAAACTGATATAGTACACAATAAAACATTTTATGCATGCCTGCGTGCTGGAAAATCTCTTAACTTGTTTTAAACTTACTATGCATAGCTAAATAACTATGTTTTAAGACATAACTGTGCTTTAGGAAAATAGTTATATAACAATTACCACATCTATGCTATAAGAAATCATTTAAATAAAATCGTATTAAGAATCTATGCTAGAAGGAATTATTATTAAAGGAAAACCATATTTTATAAAACTTTTTAAAAGAAGTCTATGACATAAGAATTTAATTTTACATAAAATTGTATTAGCATATTAAATTAAATCTAATGTTTTATCTACTACGAAAAGTTATTTTTATGTATACCACATTTAAACTATCTCAATCGCCAATATATCCGTAGCTCAGTCGACAAGGGCGCACATTAATCTTACTGACACAAAGGTTGCAAGATCGAATCCCACACCCGGAGAACTAAAATTTTTAACTTGATAAGAAAAATTAAATCATAAGGACCACTATCCCATATACAAACAGAAGCAACTTCGCCCTAACAGCGACAGCGACACTAACGCAATATAGCAGATAACTACGTAAACAAACATGGCGATACTAGCGCCGCCTAGCATACGACGGAGAAAACAAACATGGCGACACTAGCGCCGCCTAGCAGACAACGGAGAAAACAAATATGGCGACTGCAGCTCTGCCTAGCAGCCAACGATGGAATCATGACATCACAAGCAGAAGACGAAAAAAATGTGATGTCACAAGCAGATGACATAAACAAACATGGCGGCTGTGTAGCAGATGACGTAAAACAAGTGACAATCGAAAAAATCGAAATTCAAAAATCAAATTTGAAAAATCAAAAATCAAATTCGGAAAATCCAAAAAACCAAATTCGGAAAATCCAAATTTGGAAAATCGAAAAACCAAAAACAAGATGGCGGATGTGACATCAGCAAACATGGCGGACTGTGACGTCAAACAAAATGGCGGACTGTGACGCCATCCAATATGGCGGCCAGTGATGTCACGGCGGCCATGTTGATTGCGTCATCGGTGGCTCCACGGCTCCACAGCCCCCAGCCCCTGCGCCAGCTTGCCCCTTTTCCTACATTTAGAGTGCAAGTACAGATATTGAAGTAAGGATTACTTACAGTTCACTGAGAAACAATACAATGGCTATATCAATGACAAGCCAAATGCGTCATTTTGATGTGAACTCAGATTGGAAAATATTCAGTGCACAGTTGAAGCAGTATTTCATTGAGCATGACATCACACAGGACGAAAAGAAGAAGGCATTTTTGTGAATTGTTTAACAGAGTTTGCTTTTAAGTTAATTACTAATTTATGTGTGCCATGTGAACCTGGAAATAAAAAATTTGATGAATTGGGGAAGATTATAACTGAACATTTTGCTCCAATCAAGAGTACTTTTGCTTACAGATTTGCATTTTATAATGCATATAGAGAAGATAATGAATCTGTTAATGATTGGACGGCAACACTTCGTTCGCTGGCATCAACGTGTGAATTTAAAGAAGCATTAAATATGTCTCTTAGAGATAGTTTTATTACGGGCCTAGGTGAAGGGGCAATTAGAGATCGCCTGTTTGAAGAAGAGGAGGCTACTTTGACACTAAAGAAGGCAATGGATATAGCTAATGCCAAGGAAGCAGTAAGACATCAATGTGATTTACCTGTGAAGAGTGAACCAGTCCACTTCGTGAAGACACCTATTAGGCCTACTAAACAGCATGCAGTTAGGCGACGCCAAAAGAAGCTACTTCTGTATCACGTAAGCAACCATGTGAAGTTTGTGGCGAAAATAATCATGTGGCAAAAAATTGTCGATTTAGAGATTATTATTGTAACAATTGTATGGTAATGGGTCATTTAAAGGCAGTATGTGCAAAGCCCAGTACATTTGGCAAAAGTAAAGTAAATTTTCATAAAGAAGGCATACTTGCAGAGGAACTTTTCATAAAGAAGGCATACTTGCAGAGGAACTTTTGTACCATTTGAAACAAGGGCATAAAGGCAGTGTTAATTTAGATGAGTTCAAACTGGTATTGCAACTTAATGGCAAAGAAATAGTATTTGAAATTGACACAGGAACTTGTCAAACAATGTTACTTCTGAAAGACTACGATAAGTTTTTTTTAGACATCAATTTGGAACCAGTTAAAACATGCTTGATTACGTATTCTTATCACACAATAAAACCTATTGGGAAAATCAAAGTACAAGTTCAAAAAGATCACATACATCTTTCAAATATGGAAGTTCTTGTAGTAGACAGCCAGGGCCCACCCTTGTTGGGAAAGAAATGGTTTAGAAGCTTAGGTCTAAAAATTGAGAACAAAGGAAACACTAATATTTTTGAAAGAAATAAGAGCAAATTAGTGACGGAACCAACAGTAAAACATTTGTCAGGTAATGCAGCGAAGGGAGTAACAAAATGGGCTAAAGATTTTCCGGCCGTTTTCTCAGATTCCTTAGGCACTTTCAATAAGGGAGTAGTTTCATTGGAGCTGAAAGAAGGGGCTTCGCCTCAATACAGAAAGTTTAGACCTATTCCGTTTGCAATGGAGAAAGCAGTAGAACATGAAATACATAGACTAGTAAAAGAGGAAATACTTATTCCAGTAGATTATAGTCAGTGGGGTACCCGTATAGTCCCCATTTGAAAAAAAAAATGGGGAAGTGCACATCTGTAGAAATTTTAAGAGGACTTTGAATCCAGTTTTGAAAATTGACCAACACCCTCCACCACGAGTTGAACAACTGTTTAATAGGGTAAGCAAACGTACTATTTTTACGAAATTAGATCTCAAGCATGCATATCAACAAATTCCACTGGATACAGAAATCAGAGATCTAGTAACAATCACAACACACATGGGACTATTTTCTTACGCTAGGCTACCGTATGGTGTAGCTTCAGCACCAGCAAAATTTCAAAAACTAATGGATTCTTTGCTTGGAGGAATGGAAGGTGTAGCGTGTTTACTAGATGATGTACTGATAGGAGGTCAGGAGGAACTGAATGTCAGAGTAGCTCAAGTGCTAAGAAGTCTTGAAGCAGCAGGTCTTACATTAAGGTTAGACAAATGTGAGTTCGATGTTAAATCAATCACATACCTAGGTATCAGAATAGATAAGGAGGGACTGCATACTTGTAAGGAGAAAGTGGAAGCTATCACAGCAGCACCACAGCCTAGTAATGTGTCAGAATTAAAATCATTTCTTTGTTTTGTGAATTATTATGCCAAATTTATACCAGATATAACCGGGACCTTGTTTCCATCGTATCAACTTTTGAAAGCTAACCAAAAATGTGATTGGTCACAGAAATGTGAAGAAAGTTTTCAAAACATGAAAAAGAAAATGGTGTCGTCTGAAGTGTTAGCACATTACGACCCAGAAGCTCCTTTGTACCTTACAACTGATGCTTCGGCTGTAGGAATAGGTGCTGTGTTAGCACACAGAAGCAAGGAAGGTGTGGAGAGGCCGATAGCTTACGCATCGCGTACACTGACGCCAGCAGAAACAAGGCACTCACAAATAGAGAGAGAAGGATTAGCAATTATAAGTGCTGTGAAGAAATTTAATCAGTATTTATGGGGAAGAAAATTTACCCTAGTTAGCAGCGGGTCGTATACAAATATGAGCTGTAATTTTGGCTAGCTACGATTTTTCTATAGAATATTTTAAGTCGCAAAATAACTGCGCAGATTTTTTGTCGCGCCAGTAGAAAGGAGTTAAAATAGTACAAGGAACACCATATCACCCTCAAACAAATAGAGCTGCAGAAAATTCGGTTAGAACTTTCAAACGGGCACTGAAGTTTGCCTTTTTTGCCAAATGTTCGCCATGGGAAGTGGCATTGCAACGGTTCTTGTTTTACTATCGTATCACAGAACATTGCACGACAGGGAAGCCTCCTGTTGTTTTGTTTTTTGGTCGATATCTACGAACACGATTTGATCTAATTCATCCCCCGTCAGTTAAAGAGGTGGTGCAAGTTAAACAGTCTGTGCAAAGGACTAACAGTGGAGGACAAAGGCAGATAGCTTTTCAGAAGGGTGATACAGTTTGGACTCGTGACTACAGACATCAGAAACCATCTTGGATTAAAGGAACAGTAACAAATTTCATTAGCCCAAACTTATCTTCAGTGTACATTCCGGAGAAATGTGATAACTGGAAGCGACATATAGATCATTTAAGAGAAGGCGTCAAAGATTCGGAGGAGGACGTATATTTGCTCAATGAAGACATTACAAATAGTAATAGTAGCAGCAGCAGTAGTAGTAGTATTAGTAGTAGTAAACAAGTTACTTTTTCAGCAGTGAGCGTAGTACAGATTTCAAGCTTCTCTCCAGTAGCTGCAAGGAAGATATCTTTCTTTCTCCGCCTCTATACTCTCAAACCCCTCTCTCAACATACGCTAAGCAGGCTCTCCGTATACAGATTTAAGATCACTACATGTTTTATTCATTTGTTACTATCATTATTTCAAAATATTAAAATTAGTGCCTTACATGGTAGGTAAATTATTAACGCACTTCTCTACTCAGAAAACATTGCCGATTCAATATAGAAGAGCCAAAAGCTACATTGTACTTTTTTTTAGGATTTTTATTCTTCTTCTAGAATTTTAAATTTTGTGCATTCCATTCTGAATATACTATTTACCAAGGTACGCTAAATAACTTTAAGTTGCCACTATACCTCTGATGTACAATTTCTTTGTTTTAAAGCTGTAATATTTGTTTTAGAGTATAAATAAAAAATGTTTGTTTGAAGAACCAATTTAATGTACGTGTTCTTTAACATTTCTGGCCTAAATTTACATTACTTGGTAACTGCAATTTGTGAACAACGAACAGAAAAAATTAATATCCATTTTTTTCTGTCACTGTTTACAAATTGCATTTAACGCATAAAACAAATTTAGGACATGTTAAAGAACACATATATTTAATTGGTTCTTCAGACAAACATTTTTTATATGCTCTCTAAAACAAATATTACGGCTTTAAAAGAAAGAATTTGTACATCAGAGGTATAGTGGAATCTTAATTTGGCACAATACTTCAGCTTGTAATGTAATTAGTTTCTCTGGAACACTCAAAAAGAGAGATTAGCATGCATTAGAGTAAATTGATTTAATTCGTGTTGCATACTCGCTTCTGCAAGGGTACAGATAACGCATAAAGAAGTTGCTTGGATGGCTCTCGAACTGCGTCCAACGTGTTCTGAGTTACGTTTTTTTTTTTTTTTTTTTTTTTTTTCGGAGACCAGCAAACCTGCGTTTCCATTGCATATCTACGAAAAGAAAACACACTTCAGACTACTTGTGAGAATGACTTTTACGACACCACGCACTTTGGAAGCATTATTTATTCAAATTCCTCGAACTTGATTAAAATCGTCTTTCTCAGGCGGTTGTTTCTCGAGATATATGTATCGGATACGGTCGAAATCTAGGTTTACAATGACTTTGGAATTTGCTACAGTGAAGGGTTAAAAAAATGATAAGGTCGCCGCTTATAATCCCGCAGTAAATACGTTACAGTGGGAACACTGCGCTTGCATTTGCGACTCCGGACGTAGAGGCGATACCACAATACATGTGCCGGCTTGCGTATCTCGTAGCGTCTGACCGAATTCCGCCTCACACCACAAACACACCCTTCAGCAGGCGACCACCTTGAGGCCGTTCAAGTGGCGAAAAATCATAATTTTGTATTTGAACGAAATAGTGTTACACTTGTATGCATTAATTGGGAGCACATTTCCACTTTACAAGAAAAAAATTAGCTCAACCATTTTTCTCAAAATGGTTTTTTAAAGTCAAAATGTGTATATTTTTACTTAATACACCCCTTCCCCCTCAAATCAGTGAACATAATGAAACGAAATAATAAATCACAATGAAACTTCATTTCACGAGCTACGGATTTAAGCAATAGTATAAAAACCCACGACAAAATAGTTTTGTGATTAATAAAATGGCTAAAAGCAGCAAAAAATTCCAAATTTCAAAATTTTTAGTGCCCAAATTAGTGTAACGATTATTTATATAATTCAAGCTGTAGTCCGTGACATGTAGTATTACTGTTAATTATTTCGTTTTATTATGTTCGTTGGTTTTCAAGGGATGTATGAAGTAAAAACAGGCAAATTTTGACTATAAAATGCCAATAAGGGAAATCTGGATGATATTAATATTTATTTACGAGAGGAAAATGTACTCTCAAGTAACACATACAAATCTAACACTATTTCACAGAAATATAAAATTATGACTTTTCCCCTCTTGAATATCCTTAATGGCACCTTCTGCAAATGTCGCTAAACTGTGAGTTGAGTGAATGAAGAGACTTCTATCAGCGCTTAACAGCGAGGTTATCAGCTCTGGTGATATGAGGTGAATATGGACCAGCGCTAGAATGAAGGGACGGGAGAAACGGGAGATCCCCGAGAAAGCCCGCCGACCAACGGCATCGTCCAGCTCGAATTCCCACATGCGGGAAAACCCGGTCAACCCTCGGGAACCGAACCCGAATCGCGTTGGTGGCAGACGAGCACCCTTGCCTCTGAGCCAACCGCGTCCTCGTTCCCAGGAGACCAGGATTTTTAGTCTGGAATCAATTGCACAATTATGTTTTTAGTGCGTATCTAAGAGTGCGTGGTAGTAGATAAATAAACGCTGACGTCATCAATTCATTCCTACGCTTTTCTCGAAGCCAATATGGATAAAAATACTCAATGAAAATCCTAAGTAATGGTATTTGTCAACTTTATGAGTAAATATTTATCCAGAATTACTAATTCGTTACGTGTGATCTCTTGCGCCGCAGTTAAATGCACGAGGTTCCGGCGTCAGAGATTGTGCCTCATAAGTTTGTAACACTGGAAACAATTTTGTTTAAAACGTTGGCTAAAACTATTGTCTAGGATTGCTACTGTATAATTTTCGCAAATTGGCTTCAAGAAACCTACAGTAACAGATTAATTCTCTTAGCGTTGAATTATGTACCACGCCCTCTTAACCCTACAGCCTCTGCTTATAAGTCACTGAACTGGCGTGTAATCTTCTCGCCAACAACTCGCCTTTATGAGTCTTTCGGAGGCAACCATATTATTTTATGACTTAATATTGAAGGTAAAGGTGTATTTTACACGCCTGTACCTTCTGAATGTTTCTACTCCAAGGTTCTAATACCTGAAAAGAATCGTTACATTTTCACCAATTTTCGGCAGAGAGAAAAAAAACTTTAGATATAACAGGAGGTCTTGACATGGATATACACATGTGTAACGTTCTTTCAAGGCATTTCCTAAGCAGAACGCACGCTGACCATTATTCGAATAAACTTGCAAAAGCCGAATCTCAGCACACCGCTAATCGGCCTGGGTTGGCAGCCACCTTAAGGGAGTTTAAAGAATATTTAATTTTTGCTCAGTGTATTTACCCTGTCATTAATGAAATTTTATTGTGTTCTTATTTTCAAGGTATCAAAAAATTGCAGTACATATGTTTGTTTTAGCTTTAAATGTTTCTGTTTAAAATACGAATTCGCCAAGTTTTTTACTAACCTGTGTTAGATTTGTCTTAAGTTTTCCTTGAAGTACGGTAGCGGCAGGTAGCAATTCCATAAAAAAAATATTTTTTGGTTCACTTTAGGCGAGCTACTGACTTATAACTATTTTGACACGAGATTTCTTCTTAAAAGTAAAAATTGAAATAGAGGAACCCAATAGGCTCTATACCATTTTGCCCGGAAACTATCTCGCGCCATTCTGATAAAACATACAATTATTTTAAACTGTTAAGAAACATGTTAATTATGTTTATGAATTATATTTTTGTATAAAAATTTATTAGAATTCCAAATTTATGTAATATTTTTTTTGCAAATGCTATTTTCAAACGCTGTCATGTTTTCTTTATCTACTGTTTCGTATCATTAAACTTTTTTGATATTATATTATGCCAAAAATGTAATACTTGAAAAACCTTGAGGCTCATTCACAATCGGCATGTTTCAAATAACATTCATGTAGTGTAAAAAGCACACAACAAGCACAAATGCGGAGGACGTTTTTAAAACCTGTCCACCTTATCCAATGTTATGGGAAATCGATAAAACTGAAATGCTGGAATATTAACGAAAATGAAATACAGCAGGTTTATTACTGTACGTTCCTTTGATTATCAAATTTAATTAATTATATACTACATACAAATATTGTATGTCGTTCGTTACCAAAGAAAAGAAAGGTCATATTTAGTTCTGAATGAACATTATGAACATGTCTGGTTGTAAGATAGTAAACTTGTCAGTAACTAAAATCCTTCAGTAGATAGCAGCTATTCTGCCCTTGTTAAGAATGCACAATTTATTACAATGGGGTGGCTTTGTCTGGTTTTGAATGAAAATACGAATATTAGCCGCCTGACTCCCAAAAGAAACATATAATTTTGTTATTAAATCTTACTATATCTGTAAGTCTCCAACTGTAAATAGAAAATATGTATAATTTATTATTGGGGTTTTGTGAACATGCCTGGCTTTTTAAAGTTTTCTCCACAAATACAAGCGGAGAAAAAAATCTCGTCTGACCAGTCAGAAAAGTTTAGTCGAAGAAGAAACAGTTCTTTATTGCAATGTGTTAAATGTTTTTAACTAATGAACTTAAATATAGTAAACGTTTCAAACTCTTTCATATTGAACAAACATCTTCACTTCATGTATGCATAAATGTTTGTAACACTTATTAATCACTAAAAGATCTGAAGAATACACATTTTGCTACAGCTACATTACAAAGACGTCTCTTGTAAGCTAACAAGAAAAAAAAATTCAATAGGAGAAGTCTTTGTACTCGTGTTAAGATAGTAAAGGATGTTATCGTACGCGGTACATATTTTTTTTATAGTGAACGAAATTTTTCGTGTCAACACATTTTATGACGTTTTAGATTCTTATTAGCCACCATGAAAAAATTTGGCATAAGATTATTTAAAAAACTGTTCTCTTGTGTGTGATCATCTATTCTGATAAAATGCGAATGGGGTAATATGTGCGGAAAAGGTTGTGGGAGGGGAAGGAGTGCGAGAGACATAATAAGCCCCTCAAGTTTACATAACCGGTTGGGGGATGGGGTGGCAAATGGCTCCGGTTGGCATGTCCTTTGGTTTTGAAGGTCACAAATCGTATTTGCAACCTTTTCTTCTCATCAATGAGTGTTCAGTGAACAATGCTTAAATTGCTAGTTTTAAAAATCAATAGTTTCTCAGCATTGAAACAGTCTACCTAACGACTAGTAGTATAAAAAAGTATTTGGAACCACTTGATATGAGACTACAATACGTTTTGTAAGACTGTTTCAAGGCCTAAAATATTTTACTCAAAACTATTAATTGACTCATAGCTGGCTGATGCACAGTACCCTCCAAATATAAACAAGATATGGACGGTGAATACTGCGTCAGAATAGGTGATCATTTTTTACACCCGGGAAAGTTTGGTCGCCACGTGCCTGGCTGACAGTAAACATAAGGAAGAATCATCTACCAGCGAGGGCAGAAGATGTTCGGCAGGTCGGGAACATACGTCACTCGTCCCTGGCAGACACATCACACTTGATGCACCATGTGGGAACCACTTGTTGGCTCCTAGAGGCTAGAGTCCACCGAGACATCACGGCTCCTCCTCATTTCTGTCTTCCCCCTCCCCCTTTTCCATCTCTTCAACACTGAGGTCTTAAACACATGTCAATAAACAGTCACTAAAATCTGGTACAATCAAGCAACGTCAAACAAAGAACACGTGGAAGATATATTTCGGGAAACGTGGGTTGTGAATGGGTTGAAGGAATTGGAATCGTTTACTTGCTCAGCAAATTAAGCACGATAGGAATCCAAAAATACTTTACAGATATAACTGTAAAAAAGTAACTAATTTTCTAGTTACTCATTCACCTGCTACTTAGGGCCAAGAAGAACTATCAGCACAAAATATATTGGTTAAAGTAATAGACTTATAACCTTCAAGCAAATGAGATGACTGAGAAAGCGTGGACCAGTACAATGCTTAACTACACCCAGAGAAGTCCAAATGTAGAGGTGATGAAAATCGTGACAGTCATTCCTACCAGCGTATACCCCAAACAGTATAGTAGCGCCCAGCTTCTTGTATGACTGGATGCAGGTAATGTGACAACTGTTTAGTTGTTCACAGGCGAATCAGATACGTTCAATCGTAGTGCACCAGTATTTGGATTGACAAATTCACAAAGGGATCCATCAGTAACGAAAGAAAAACGTCAGAAATGAATTAATTACACTGAAGCCTTACAAACAGACAAATTTACTCACTATAAATCACTAACCCTATCCAACAAGATATGTCTATAGCTATATTGTTATACGTGAATATTTAGATAGCATACACTTTTTTTTTAAAACACCTAACGGCATATTTATAGTTACATTACAAATATTTAACTTTGTTTTTTTATACTTGCAGTATTCATTCATATGTAAAAACCAGTAAAACATTTTTAGTGTATCTGGCTAAATTTATGAATCATTTTTGCTATATTAATTTTGTATTTAAGTGTTTCTTGTAGTTATAGTTTTATTTTTGTTTGTCACACATGTATGATTTTAACTGTAAAAAAAAAGTGTAAGAGAAGGCGAAAGCCTTAACTTCGTCATAAACAAAGCCATTAAATAAATAAATATGTTTATTAAATGCAATGTTCGAGTGGATCAGCGAGTGCGAAACAAGAGATATGGAGAATTTTGAGGGTATGATCAGGTAATTATTTAGAAGTTGTAATATCGGAGATATGAATATAGCCAAGAGTTTCTGGGGAAAATTATTTGCACCATTTTGCTTCAATGCCTCACGTGCACACCGGCAGCTCTGCTTTATTGGCAGTGTGTCCTTGTTCAGACGCATCTCTCACTTAACTGCACCAATCATAATAAGGTTATGATTACACCATACGCCTATGATTTGCCAGTTAGACCCCAAGATAGGCGAGAATTATAAAATCCAATTACCGGCCATGTAGCAGAGCTGCAGATATGCACACACGTCATTAAAACTAATTGATGCAAAATTCTTTTCAGTATAAAGTTGTGGATCTAGTAGTACCTAACTGTGGAGAGAATGGCAGAATAAGTAATAAGTTTCTTCATATTCAACATATACTACGCACCGAGGAGTATTTTCCCGAATGACCAGGTTTACCTTCAGCGGCAGGCGAGTACGCAACACCCAAAAGAAATATTCTCTTTGCAGCGATGGAATAGAATTGTAATATCCTGATGTCCTAAAAAAATTTTTGACTATGCTTGCATACTGCTGGGGAGATTCCCTCAACACAGTATCACACTTTTTTTGTAGATCAGGAATTATCGAGTCGCATATATTTTCAGGAATAGGCTATTTATTTCGTATGTTGCAGCCCTGAATAAGAAAATCTTACTAACTATTTAAGTGGAACATTTTATATAATGGTTAGTTGTGTTTCTTCTTAGTCTTACAGCTGCCGTGCGTGAAATAATTCTTCCAAAAAAGTGTCCCAAGATTTCCTGCTGTCCCAAGTAACCCCAATCGGAGGCATAAGTATTTTATATGTATGTATTTTGTTTTAAGATTTTGACTTATGATTTGCATTATAAAGCGCTAATTATGATTAAGTATTCACATCATAGTTGAAGGCGTCTCATGTGATACTAAATTAATATTACCATGAACCTGACTGAGTGAGAGAATTTGGTCAGGACTTTACATCGAGGTCTAAACCTCTGGTGAGGGGTGACATGATGTGAGCATGGAACAGCTCCGGAATGAAAGGGTGGGGAAACGAAAGATCCCCGAGAAAACCCGTCGACCAATGGAATCGTTCTACACGATTCTGACATGCGAAAATCCGGAGACCAACCCCGCCACGAGTCGAACTCGGGTTGCCTTGGTGGGAGGCGAATGGTCTGATCATTCGACCACCGCGGGCCCCTACCATGAACGTAAATAAGGACCAAGAATAAAATAAAATCACTTCAAATTAAGTAATGGGATACAGTTACAGAAAATATGAAATAGTGAGATATAGGCTTGCTTTTGTGAAGATGAAAGCAAAGGGAGGGGCAGTTTAGATAAGAAAATCTGACGCATGCTCCCGAAAGTCAGGAGATGAGTGCCACAGAGCGAGTGATAGTGACGACGCAGTTCTTCAAGTCTCGATTCGTCTTTGTTGACATTTTCTATCTCCGCTGTTGACGCTCTTCGATTGAAGACAATGAGACCTCTGGAACCTTAAACAATGAGAAGCATTACGTCGATAAATGTACCTCAAATACTGCAGCACCCACAAGGAGCGGTGCTTAACGCTAGCGCCCCCGTTCAAACAAGTTTCGGTATTTGTTGAGATTGTGGCATTGTTAGGAGGATTACCTGCTAAGTAGCAGAAAACTTTCATAAGCGAAAATGTAGAAATAATGTGGCGGCCTTGGGGGAGGATTCTACATATAGACGTTAATGTCTCAGCGTGATCTGTGTCTCGTCCTAGTCAGTGTTGACTCGCCTCGAGAAGGCATGCCGTCAATGAATCTCTGCGGTCTGTGATATATAGTAAGGAATAATATCCGGGTCTAGAACACCAGAAGAAGGAGGTCATATTTACCGAGCGCGAGGCACAGTACTCACGCGGCGTAGTTCACCAGCAGCACATCAAAGGGTACAGGAGCTTCGGCCAGCACACAGTAGAGATGGGCTCGGAAGAGAAGCGAAAGTCGGAGGACATGAATGGCGCCAACAAAAGGCTCCTCGACGGAGAGAAGGGGACGAAGGAGAATGGCGCAGGGAAGGAAAAGATGTCCGCCAAGGAAATCGAGGAACTGTACAGGAATCATCCCCTGACTGAAGACACCACCTGCGGTATCGGCTGCTTCAAGGGTCAATGGCTGCAGAGGTTCAGCAACGAGAAGTACTATGTGTGCATGTACGGCCTGGTGGGCTCCATATTCGGCGCCTGCTTCTCCTACTTCAACGGCACCATCTCCACCATCGAGAAGAGGTTCAAGATCCCCAGCAAGGTCTCAGGTAAGCTGGCTGTGATTGCCGGGCTGTTCTGATGCTCGAGGGACATCCTCTTATATCTGCTGATATCGAGCCACGTAGCGAAGTACTGTATTTTACTTTGCACCTGAAGGACAACTTTGCACCCCATTTCAACATTCGGTTTTCTGTCTCTTTGTGAAGATAGAGTGAACCGTGGCAACATTGATTAGTATTTAAAATATTTCCTACCCGGGTAATATTTTGCTACTTTTACCAACTGACAGAAAAACCCAACATTTCGTTTGGTACATAGTTACCCCACAGGTATAAACTAGTTCCATTTTACGGTAGTACACTGAACTTTCATTTGGGACACTGGGTTTCAGTCCCGATTCGGCAATCCTGAATTGTATTTTCAAAGGTCTTCCAAAATGGCTCTAGGCACCAAATATAGATCAGATCATTGCCAACTTCTTCGCCGACGCTTGTTTGTTTGAATGTCAACGAGCTACCGTAACTGATGTTTCTCTTCCGGCTTCCTCAGTGTCACGCAAGGGCGTTTTGCACAGGTCAAAGTGAGTGCACTGAAAAAAAAATTTACAAACTAACCTTCTATACATTAATTTTATATAGCCTCACAGCGATTGAAGAGGTGTCTCAATCAAATATTGTGTTGCTTGGTATATTTCGTCGATCAAAAGGGTCAAGATCTGTAACTTGAAAGTATATACCAGGCTAAACAAAAAAATAATTCTGGTCTCAAATCTAGCCCAACCAACAAATATTGTTTAGGTCAAGTACACATTATTTTCTTATGAATGGTTCGTTGTACCAAAAATTTTTCTCTGAGTACTCCATTCAGGTTTGCTTCTTACAATTTGGTTACTCCCACAAGATACCGTCGCGACATAAGGGCTTTGATGTTTTCAAGGGGATGAGGAGGGTAGGGTAGGGTAAGTGCGATGGCAACCTCTACACCCTTTCTACGGAACGTTACCTGTAATTCAACCTCGTTAGTATCCATTCTACGAGTGAGTGTACTTAGCAGATATTCATGCTGGAATTTATTTCTTTATACAGTTCATCATACATAACTATTTGATTTCGAAGGTTTCATGTGATGATATCGCCAGTTAACTTTTAAACATTCAGTCAGTAAATTAATATCTAATTCAACTAAATAAAACGTAGGTATAAGTTTCTCAAATTATACTGAACAATATTGTAAAATGAGTATACTCGTTCGTAAAAGAGACTATACTTCAGGTTGAATTCAAGAGGTTGAGTCCACGCTGTTACAGTGACGGTGATCGAAGTCGTGCTCCTGGGATAGAATGTAGTAACGTGATCCACATCTACTGAACGTAGGAGGAGATGATCAAAGAAGTTCACGAGCCAATCCAGCTACAATATGATAATCGTTACTGCTAGAGACTGACTAGGAACAATTATGATGTCATAAAAAATACGCTTGAGTATGATAATTATTACAGACGTGGAAATTTTGCTTTAATTTTAGGTGACATGATAGAATTAACTGACACATACTAACCTGAAGGGGCCGTGGTGGTCGAGGGGTCAGACCTCTCGCCTCCCATCTAGGCGATCCGGGTTCGATTCCCGACGGGGTTAGTTTCCGGATTTTCGCATGTAGGAATCGGGCCGGAAGATTCCGCTGGTCGGCGGGTATTCTCGGGACTCTCCAGTTTTCCCCGCCCATTCATTCCAGCAATGCTTCATAGTCACCTCATGTCACCCCTTACCAGCGCTGAAGAACAAAATCTCTTCACTTCACTGACCTGAACACAATTCGTGATTTTACAGGCTCTGGGCAATCATAATTTTCGTCCCCGCTTGAGAGGATGATGGGAATGTTTACAGATGACCTTATATCAGTGATTGAAAACGTCATACATGCCGTCACACGTACTGGCGCCCCAGCAAAGGTATGATGAGCACTTAGTAACTTGGAGCCTAGTCTGCTGTCAGGTAATAACGAGACATTTGCAAGTCTTTAGTAATAATGAAACAAAATTAAACCTACTTTGAAGGTATGACTAACCACATAATTTAGCTAACGAAAATAATTCAACGAGCAAAGGAAACAACGTCTATTCTAGAATATTACAGTAAAATTATTCCTTTTAACTTAATTCTATCAGCTCGGTAAACTTTAAAGCCGGACAAAATCTAACCTTAAATACTATCGCTGTGCCAACGTGCACAAAGTAAGAAATTAGAGGTATAAAAAAGGTTTTCTGTTAACCGCGAGAATGAAAAACCCTTCTCGCTGTCCATAAAAACACTGCCAAACTCAACTTGTAAGTAAAAAAAAAAAAAGTTTACTAACATATCTCTAAATCTGAAAATTACGCAGTGCAATATAGAACGCAGGGAAATTACTGAAAATTAATTATTGTGTTCATTGCCTCTATCCGATACTTAGCTAAAATGCTGAATAGGGAAAATGTTTAAAGTCTTTACCCTTTACAACTACATGAAAAAATCAGGATTTTACTCATTTAGAAACACGCTTTGACTTTCATAGAAAACTGAGTGAATTTGCATAGAGAAACTGATGGGATACACAACTTAAGTCGTTCGGAATAAAGTGAGCTCTAAAAATTCAACCATTGAAAAATATCACTAGCCGTTACTGCATATGATTCAACATTAACTATAGTCCTCTTACCACTTGTATGGTTGGCTGCGAAATCACGCAATATAGTTCCGTATATTTTCCTATTTAAATAAAACAATACTGAAATAAAATCAACGGAAATCGACATATTTGCATTTTATATAATTAATAAACTTATTTTTTTATAGAACTATATCGATCCATACCGACTGCACAATTGTTATTACACGCGCAAATATAAAGTGCCGTGTCCAGAGAGGTTAGACATTTCCCGTTGTTTGTCTTTACGCGCGGAAAGAAACGAATTGTTTGAAAATAGAACTTCTTCAGGGTTTTTTTGAGTGCTCACTTTATCCCGAACCGCCTATAGTTAGTATTGCATTCAATTCATTATCAACTATAGTTGCCTTACTACTTATATGGATAGCAGCGAAATAACATCGTATAGTTCCGTGTGTTTTCCTATTTAAATACAACAATACTGTAACAAAATCAACCGAAATCGGGATAATTTTGTTATATATATAAATATTCAAATGTTTTAAACAATTGTATAGATTCCTGCAGACTGCACAATTTAACTTATGGCGCAAACATCAAGTGACGTGTCCAGAGAGGTTAGACACGTCCCATCGTTAGCCGTTACGCGCGGAAAGATACGAATTGATTGAAAATAGAACTTCAGCCGGCCTTTTTTCAGTGCTCACTATATTCCAACCACTTGTATATAAAATACAAGCCTGACAATACAAACATAAATATTTGTGGAATAACAATGACATTTTCCCGTGATTTGTATCTGAGGAAATCTGCATATATTTTTATATCTGTCTAGGCTCTGTATAAATAATTAATAGAATACACTTCTGCTTTAACATTTGATTTCATTTGTGCGTCATTTGTCACACAAACAAATGACGTAAGATTTCTGAACAACGTTATGGATTGCGTTGAAAAATGCCCACATTAAAATATTTATTTGATATTATATTTTTTTATTGTTTAACAGTAACCCTGTTGTACGGTGGTAAGTTAATTAAATGACATAAATGCGTTATAATATACGTACATGAATTTGAGCTTTAACGACACGTATTCATGTATTTGTTGAAAATTAGTCGGCATGTTTTACATTGCAAGGAACGGACATCGGCCTGTTTCATCCACGTTATATATTACGTGACGAGAAATCCGACCTTAGGCATTTACGAACAGTCGCAACGAGTTTAGCCTGGATGTAGTGAAATCCCAACTTGAGTCAAGTCGTCTATTTTATTCGCGTCGCGGACGTGATAAAGCTGAGAAAAAACAGAATTTATTGTTGAGCCCAAAAGTTAGTGAATTATATGATTTTATAGTAAAATGCATTGATTTATTTTACGAGAGATTTTTGTTTGTTACTGTAAGCAATTTGTAACTTTTTAAAGTAGATGTGTTGTGATTTTATTTACGCACGTAAGATTACCAAAAATATATGTTACAAATAAACGGGTAAATAATATAATTTTGTAAACTTTAATGGCTACCATACAAGACGAGGTTAGTATTATATATATATTTGTATTTGCCGTGCTGCAGCCAAACTAGTATTTGGAATATCAAGAATTTTTAGTTCCGAATCACGTCCTTCGCGTTATTGTGATTCAAGATTCGCTAGATCCAACAGATTACGTTTTGAAAGCGTCTATTGTTAAACAAGCCGTGATCCTGATTTGCACTTAAAATCCTCTGTCTGAAATTTAACACGATGATTCCCCTCCGTGTGTACTTGTTTGCCAGAATGGCAACCTCACCTCCATTATCTTGGCAGAAGCCCGACAACATGTCACGAAGTTGCGAAGACAGAATCTTTAAAGAGCCGGGAATTAGTATGTTCTTCTTGGTTGTCGGGACAAAGCCGATGTTTATTTAGAGGCTTCCTCGCCGATAAACAGTTGTCACGGGCTACAGTTGTAATGTGTGTGCGACAGTCAAACAGATAACTATACTGTAGTTCTCGCGTTATCACTAGGAATTGAACGAATGCCGTCAGTCTCTATAGCTTGAACAACCATGACGCCATCGATATAAGGCCCTCCCAGTGGTAAATTTACTCCCTCCTCGAGGCCGAGGTGGCCGAATGGTCAGACCATTCGCCTCCCACCAAGGCGATCCGGGTTCGATTCCCAGATTTTCGCACGTGGGAATCGTGCCGGACGATGCCGTTGGTCGGCGGGTTTTCTTGGGGATCTCCCGTTTCACCCGCCTTTTCATTCCGGCACTGCTCCATACTCACCTCAGTCACAACCTCACCAGCGCTGAAGACCTCGATGTAACTGCTCCCTCCTCCTCGATTACAGCTCTCCTGGATTCTGCTGGTGTTTTTGGGTTACATTACATGATTTGAACGACAAACTGTTAATTAATTAAAATTAATTGGAGTTGCGCAGAAGGCATCCAAGCCACAAACAAGAAAAATAATCTGAAAACCAGCTCCTAAATTACTAAACATCAAAACTTCATAGCTAAGCAACCAACGTTAACTAGAGGTAGGGTATTTGAAAATGAGAATATATTAATTAACAAAATAACAAAAGTGTTCTAGTAACAATTGTTCAAGTTCTACTTTATCAAATGTAGAATGGTCCCTTTCTGCACAAAAACATTCAGTTAGACCATATTAAAAATAATACTCAAAATATTTTTGTACCAAACACATAATAATATTTAAGGGCTTGTTCCCGAGTTTTTTTTTTCGGACTGGTGCCAATAATTCAAATATTTTTTTAACCAAAAGTTTTGAAAAAAAAAATTGAGTCAATGTGCAATCACACGATACACAATACTGTGGACGCGTTTTTTAAAATAATTTACCATTCGCCAGCAAAAAAAAAAAAAAAAAAAAAAAAACTTCCTTCATTTTTGCTTATTTTCACGACGAAAAACGTGGTACTTTGGGTAATGAAATCTAAAAAACCGTTCAGCATAATTCTACAAAAAAATTCAGCTACAAATTATAACATATAAGTGTCAAAACTGTGCAGCGAAATTTTTATATGCAATAAAAAACGTATTTTCGAAATCACTGCAAAACTTCGTAACAAGGCCTTAAGCCCTACTTGAAAGAAATGTCAATTTGCAAAACAAGCTCACGCCATCATAATGACATACGTGCTTTTTTTAAGTAAGTTAGTTCTGCTGACTTTATTTTTATATCCATAATTTTACAATTATAAATATTTCAATATTATTTTCACCGACCTTAAGAATTTAATTTTCCAGGTTGTCTTGCTGTTATTTCAGCCTGTGTGCTATTACTTAGCCACGTATAAAGTTATCCTATTTGCTTAAAAATATAGATTTTGCCCCTTGAACAGCATATCTCTGAAAGTAACTAGTCTAGATGAGACGGTACCAGTCACCTCCTCCCGGAGCAAAATGACGGAAGAAAGAAGTCGTAAATACACTTATGTCGCAATATCAGAAGTGAATAATAACATTTTAATTAAAAAAATAAAAATCAGAAACGAGTTTATTAAGTACGTACAATATAACCTAGATAATAAATTGTATATCCAGAAATATCAGAGCTTCAATATTAATTAATAGATTTTACCTACGCTGATAACTTGTATTATAAGGTACTAACATGAAAATATAATCGTCACTAACCTACACAAGTGACACAGGTAAAAATTATTCTAAATAGGGGACGCTTCCGTCGCATTCCCTTCTTCTTATTATTAAAATTATTCTAGTTTGTAATTTGATCGTAAAATTGTTAGTGGGAGTTTTGCAGTTTGTTAGCACGAGATTATTTTTTTCCAAGCTTTTCAACTTCCTGTCCAAATATACTCAACATTTTTTCGGAATAGAGTTGTAGACGATCTGTTGGTCTGAACGAAAGTTAACGAATTTGCAAATAGCGATAGAAATATACATTCTATACCAAACATCACCTTCTGAAATAAAAACTCTTTTACTGAATGAATGATCTAGTAGCAACATAATACCCTAAGCGCGACCATCAAAACATCCATTTCACGACCATTGTGGCCAGGCTCTCGGAACTAGGTTAGGTTAAACTAATTCTTAAGAGTGCGTAAAGATAAATAAACGCTGAAAGCATCAATTTATTTCTACGCTTTTTTCTAAGCTAACATGGATAAAATGCTCAGTGACAATCCTAGATAATGGTATTTGCCAAGTTTATGAGTAAATGTTTATCCAGAATTACCAATTCGTTACGCGTGATCTCTTGCGCCGCAGTTAAATATACGAGGTTCTGGCGTCAGAGATCGTGCCTCAGAAGTTCGTAACACTGGAAACAATTTTGTTTAAAACGTTAGCTAAGACTATTGTCTAGGATTGCTTTTGTTTAAATTTCGCAAATTGGCTTCAAGAAACCTACAGTTATAGATTAATGCTTTTAGCGTTGAATTATGTACCACGCCCTCTTAAAAAAACTATTTACTAAATTTCATTTATCGTTAGTCTGCTATGACTTTTGTTATAAAATATTTTTGGTAAATGTGGCAATGTTGAGGCAAAGAATACTCTTATTTTGAATTTTGGAGATCATATTAGTATTATGTGTTCAGCTTATATTGGAGAGATAATCGTTCTTGAAAGTTAACCAATAATTCCCTTGCAGTGATTCTGCACGCCCAATTAAAGAAAGATTCCATTATTAGCAGTTTATCAAGAAGATGTCTTATGTCTTGTCAAAGAGAAAATTTTTATAATACAACTTGAGTACCTAAATGTAATGGCTAGAAAACTGAAAGTACAAGAAAATTATCTAATACTCCCTCATAAGCATAGATTTCCCAAGTTTTACACCTCCGTCTGGCAACTTATGCAACGAAGAATTAGTGTTACAGTGAAGTAATAACAAATTGAATTAATATAGCTATACACATACATTATTTTTAACAAATTATTTGTTTTGTGTAGTAAGTTGAAAAATTAATTTTACTAAGGAAAATTGTACTATGAACATGGGAAATCCGAGAAGTCTATCTTCAATCTTCATGATTCATTGTTGGGGCCGCAGTGGCCGAATATTCTCGCCTCCCACCAAGGCGATCCAAGTTCGATTCCCGAATTTCCGCATGTCGGAATCGTGCCGGCGGGTTTTCTCGGTGATCTCCCGTTTCCCCGTCATCTCATTCAGGTGCTGCTCCACACCTCACGTAGTACGTTAAGTATAGTTGTGAATGTGGCTTTACTGTGTTGCAGGTATGATCATTGTGGGTAACGACTTCTCGGCGTTGCTGGTCGGCGTGTTCCTGTCCTACTACGCGGGCAAGAAACACAGACCACGCTGGATCGCTATCGGCGTCTATACACTGGTGCTATACTGCCTGCTGACACTGTTGCCACATCTCCTGTACGGCTCTGGGGATGAGGCGCTCGCCCTCACACTAGAGTATGGCGGCGGCGCAGCTGCCAACCTCACCGACTACGTCGGTAAGTTTTATATTAATTATACTGCAGTTTACGAAGCTCACTTTCATTACGTTAATAAACAGTGAAGTAAATTTTCAGAACGTTGGTTCCACATTTTGGCCTCGGTGGTCGAGGGTCATACCTTTCACCTTCCGTCCAGGCGATTCGGGTTCGATCCTCCGTGGGCACGGTCACGGATGTGACAAACGTGGTAGACGTTGTCACTGACCACGGGGTTTTCTCGGGAAACCCCAGTTATCCCCGCATTTCTCATTCCGTCGTTGCTTCACAATCATCTCACCTCTTCCATTCTTCGGGCCGGACGGGTGACAGGTATGTCTCGCTAGTCGAGCAGCCGGCCAAACCTTCACCTCGGCCTTCTCTCACAAGCTAAAGTGACACTGCCCGAGGCGGAAATACGTAGTCGATTTTTAATTACTCATTTAAACTCCTTGACTACACGCTTGGTATGAAGAACTAAGAATACTTATAATTTTATGGACACGGTAGAGCTACCACTCTCAGCCAGTGTCTAAATTTCTGTCACTGGTTACTATAATAATTGCATGATCTTTGAAAGATTTTGCAATGGGGATGTATGAGAAGATGAGTATTCGTGGATATACGCCATTGCTTGCGAATGTTGCCAAGTCGCAGATAAACCCACAAAAACATAAAAATACAAAGAAAATAAAAAATGCAACAAAATTACGAAAAAATTAAATAAATAAGACCAGATATGGTCTTTGTTAACACACATATAAATAATTCCAGAATAGTAATATAGTCAGTATAAGATAATAGAGACTAACAAAAACAAAAAAACAGAACAAAGTATATGGACAGGATAACGACGATGGACAAAAAACGACGAGGACAACACAAATGAACACAGCGACAGAAAAGATTGTAGGCGAGACAGCACAATGAAAACAACACAGACGAACATAGCAGGTTCTCTTCGACGACAACAGATGCGACGTTTCGGGAACTGAAATCTGTTCCCGTCACAGTCAGTCTGTTCGTGATCGTCGGACTGTTCGTGTGCCTGAAGACGGGAAAAGATTTCAGTTCCCGAAACGTCGCATCTGTTGTCGTCTGTGTTGTTTTCATTGTGCTGTCTCACCTACAATCTTTTCTGTCGCTGTGTTCATTTGTGTTGTCCTCGTCGTTTTTTGTCCATCATCGTTGTCCTGTTCATATACTTTGTTCTTTTTGTTTTTTTTTTTTTTTTTTTTTTTTTTTTTTTTTTTTTTTTTTTTTTTTTTTTTTTTTTTTTTTTTTTTTTTTTTTTTTTTTTTTTTTTTTTTTTTTTTTTTTTTTTTTTTTTTTTTTTTTTTTTTTTTTTTTTTTTTTTTTTTTTTTTTTTTTTTTTTTTTTTTTTTTTT